>JABASP010001895.1:0-24377 GCA_019776565.1 Sminthurinus signatus | reverse complement strand
ATGTATAATTTGTCATTATACAAGCACTTGGATACTCATTTTGCATAGTTGCATTTTTCGCCGGACAAACACAACACACGTGCACACATGACGCATGCAAAAGGCCTGTACTCGTCAACAGTGTGTGTGCACTGGATTCCTTTGTTTTGTTTTATGAAGCTTTGTAATTGTAAGGGGAAATGGCTGGATGCTAGATTATTGCAAAGTTCATGAATTGAAATTCGGGAACCTATTTTCTGGCTATATTCAATACTGGCTCTGTAATAGTAAAATTTAAAGCACATGCTGGATGCTGGACATTGGATATAAGATATAATACATCAATAGAATGTAGCAAAGAATACGTGCAAAAAAAATTACAACTGCCTAGAAGTTGGAATATTGATGCATCAAAGAAAAAAAATAAGTAAACAGCCTTGAGATTTTAGAAGCGAAAGATCCACGTGCTGATACATACCATAATCGTACACAGGAACAAACGTTACAGTCCAGTTCCTTCAATTGCTTCATCTTGAATTTTTTTTCCTAAACATGATTCATAGGTAATTCAAGAAATCTTGAATGTACAATGTACACCCATGTTCATTAATGAAGAGAAATGAGGGTAAATACCCTAACAAGTTATGTGCTTTTTCTACATTGTACCTACAAAATACAAATTTGCGTAAAATAAACAAGAATTTAAACCTAAAACATGGCATGATTTATCATTTGGTTTGAACTTTTTGGCTTCAAATCAAACGTAAACATTGACCATCATGATTTCATTTGATAATACTGTAAATCAATAACCAATATCCCAGTTTTTCACTGTAATCAACCCAATCAACATTGATCATCATCACAAAAGAAACAACAAACAAATGATTCACAAACGTGGAAAAATACAAATTTGCATCTTTCTTCTACAGCAAAGAAGTAAAGAAGGAAGATTAGCAACAGATTCTCAACACTGAAGAGTACAATAGAATATTTAATATTCTGACATGGATAATACATAATACAGAATGCACATGAGCTATAAAAATTTCATAAAGGAACAAAGACAAAAAAAACAGGGAGCCGGTTTCATTATACATTATTGATTGAAGGATTCAGGTTGAGTTTTAGTGGATACTGGATACGCATTGTAATGATTAAAAATGTACCCACTCGTCACTCATTCTATACATGATCCACGGCGGCACATGTTTTCTTTATGAGTAAAGAATTACGAATAATGAATTTTTCTAGTATAAATCTGCATATAATATGTATCTCAATGGTTTAGAGTTTAGAGTTTTTAATTATAGACAAAAGTCTCAAATGAAATTTTTGCCAGTATGAAAGAAACAGATGATGCATCAAAGGAAGCAATTCCGAGAACAAGGACTATAAAAACCAAGCTGGTACAAATAATCTATAACCGTCTTTGCTTTCCTCTTCTCTTCCCTCTCTTGAGATTTACTTATGATCTTCAGTATATTTCTCTTATGAATAATGAATCACATGCATGCTAAATTTTTATGCATCTGATACCAACTCTGACGTTTAAGTCTAGGAATTTCTCTCATTCCTTATCTTTTACATAATACATACAATACAAAAATGAAATATGAGAATACATAATAAAAGCAAAAGCATTCTTAATTCAGCGAGTGTAAAAATTATGGGGAGAATTTGACATTTGAAGATTAAAAAACCCATTCTTGAAAATTATTCAGTCAATAAATGACTCTAGAAAGCACAGGATTCGGGAAATTTAGGCAGGTTCTGCGTATTGCGTTAATTTAATAAAGTATGTAATAATCCTGACTTTGGAAGCACGTTGACTCTCCAAACAAATTTTCATTCTTATTATAATCTAATATGAAAAGAAAATGCCTGATAATTACAGTTATTAGTTTCGAGATGATGAAGGTGATGCTTTGTAATTAATTATGGGGAACTTCTTCTTGCAATGTGTACAATGTATTATATGAAGCAGTGGGAAGTGGGGATTACTTTATGGTTTGATTTTGGAATATTTTCCATCACTGATTGAGAATCTGTAGGATGGAATGAAATGAAAGATGAAACAAAAAGTGTGGTATGTTTTAGGGTAGAATGTCAAGTATGACGACTACAATGATGTCACCAATGGCTAATAAGAAATAAGAACGGAGAACAAAGAAGAAGCGTTCCATAAAAAAATGCTATTTATTCCACAGTGCGATGACTTATTTCTACTTGGGCACAAACTACAGACTAAATATACATGTACAAAATGTACACATTCTCCTTGCTTAATGAGTGCATTTGTCCCGTTTACACTGGAATATGTACGTACATTATGTATGATTTACGATGTATAAAATGTTTATTCAACATTTTTTCTCGTGACTCCAAAAGTCTAAAATACCAAAGAGCAATTAGCATCGAAATGTGAATTATTAACGGTTACGAATACGACTTACTTTTCTCACATGTAAGATGTAGAATATGAAGCCGTCACACATCCCACATCACACTTAGTACTTGGTACTTGATCTTCTTCTTCGGAGGTGTTGGTTTGCCTTGACTTGAGTCTTGAGTCATATGATTTGATATTTGACATGTGACGGGTGGTGAAGTGGCAGTTTGCAGTTTCGTTTTTATACTCCAATAACTTTTCTTCCTTGTCATCCTCCTCCTTATCTTCTGTTTACCGTCAGTTCGCCGTCATTCATCAGTCAATAAGAACTTTGTCGTTGTCATTGTCATTGTCAAATTATACTCTATACTCTATAGTTTATACAAAATGTATTTGTGTTTGTATTGGTGTTTGTGGATGTACGCATTGTACATTTTCCCTTAAATTGATGTGGGTGAGGGAAAGGAAAGGTATTTAGGATGTTGGATTTGATGCTGCTCGGCTTCAATGACAGGAATTTCCTGCTTTTTATATTATATCATCTCGTCGTAATTTAGACAGATGCATCACAGAGCAAGCTGAGCTGAGTAGAGCTGAACTCTGAACTATATAAAATATAAAACTGTAAGACAACTGAGTACCAAATCCCATTTCTCTCGCCTTCTATTCCGCCTACACCCAATTTTTTTAAATTGATTGATTTGAACATAAAGCGACGGAAGCTTCAAAAACTAAGTTACGACTCTATGTGTACATTTATAGCATATACTACATATCCTCAAAGTTTCATATTCCATATTTCATAATCCATAATTTTCTGCTTCAATTATCAGCTCTTTCCTTTTAGTTTTATGACACTGACGTGCAAAATGACAACATTAATACACTGAATTTTGGAAAACAATATTGTGCACTGTGCACATACCAAATACCAAATACTCAGCGATACATGATATTTTAATGCAGTAGTTTGGTTATGTCAAACTACGGCATCCTTGTGCATACACAAGGTCTGTATGCAGTAGTTTTTACAGCATACAAAGAATAAGCTAATCCTTAACGGTGATTCCTTACGTAAGTAATATATAACTTACATGTTAGATCAAAGCCCCTAAAATCTAAATCCATACTTTTACAAAGGTAAATGAACTCATGAGACCACTCTGTTTATTTAAAATAATCACTCATTTCATTTTTCAACACCTCCATTTCGTTCTGTAATAATTTTTACACAATATACAATAAAAGGGTTACAAAACTGCAGTTTTGTAACATAAAAATAAAATATTTGTTTATAGCAATCTTGAAATTTTAAAAAATATGTATGTACAGAATTTTTTCTTAATATCAGTAAGTATAATATATTATTATTTTGTAGTAATTGTGAATAACTATTATTAATTAATTTGGTAACTTTTAAAATTTGCATTGCTTCTAAATGTCAGGATATGCACTTGCAACATATTTCTTCCCTCCTCTATTCAAATAATGAGTTTGAATATTAAAATGTTTTCCATAAAGGACAACGGGACATTTTGCTCCAGGACGAGCATAGAAGCAAACAGTGTACAAAGCCATTTCAAATTCCGGGGAAGTACCAATAAACATGGTTGAAATTGGCTTCTTATTGCGAATCCATGAAAAATTGTGCTTGATGATTGCAGCTTTCTGTAAATCAAATAAGAGGATAAAAATGAGCATTTTAAATATAGTATGTACTACTACATGATTTTCAATAACCAATAACAAAGTTTAAAGGAAACTCTTCCAAATTCATTTATCATATAGTGTCAGTAGTGGGAAATAGTCAAGTTGTTTGAGTTATTTGGTTTGGAGTCTGGAATTTGAATCTTTAGAAAAGATTACAGGAATTAAAACGGAAATAAATAAAAGTTTGTCTGGCTCCAAATCTACTTATTTCTACTTCTTCGTCTTATGATTTCCTTCTGTTCAATGTTCAATTTCATTTTTTAAAAGGACAGAAAGAGTCTCAGCAAAAATATGAGTGACACATAATACATTACTTCACAGGAAATGTGTAGCTTATGTTATAAAGTAAAAACTGTAGTAAACAAGTAAAGGGAAATGTTTTTCTACACAGCAAAATCCGACGTTTCCTGCTCAAGTCGGCATTTTTTCCCTTTTTAATACAATTTCATTCATTTTCCTTTTCGTCACAATTTGAGTTTTGTTTACTCAAAAACTGGAAACGCAAATGTTGCAGAGATTTTTACTACAAGAGGATTGTATATATTTACTTGGTTAAAGGTTAACTTGTATATGGTGACAATATACAGATTTAAAAAATATTATACATGATTTGAAACCTAATTTAAAATGACTGAGGTATAGAACAACATTGTATTGCATTGGATATTGGATCCAAATTCATTTCAATAAGTGTAGTATTATGTTTTGTATGTTTAATGTTTGTCTTCTTTCTATTCAAACGCTGTCACACACCCGCACAAAAACGATTATGAACACAAAAGAAATGATACATATTTGAGTCCCGAAAAGACGCTGTCCAATGTACATGTATGTATACAGTAGTTACCTATTACCTATATTATAGTTCATGGATCACTGTTCGTGTGCTTTGACAATGGACTAGAATGGAAATTAATCCGATGGATAATAGAGCGGAAAAACATTATTTGTTCAACAACAACAACCTTTGCTGTGGGCTATGGGCAATTCAATACAACCAAATACTAAATACAAAGAAAATTTTCCTTATTGTCAATTGACACTGGCTCTGGCATAGCTTATGCATTTATGCACTTTGTAAAGTAAAGATACAGGTATTAAGTATAAAGGAAATTCGTACCGGTCCAAGATTTAAGATTCTAATATGTCCATAATAATTGACATTATTCTTTGCCTCTTCCGTCGAAAAGAAGATCCTGCAATTGGAAACAATTATTGGCAATTATTACAATTAATATTTCTCAATGAATTTTAAAATGAAAATAAAAGTTGAATATTTCTAAATGGAGTGTTTAGTATTTTATACGCATTTTACCAGTTGTGGAATCCTGAAACTTGACCAGCCTTGGTTTCACCCAAGAAGACATGCTCAAATCCTGAACTGCCCATAACTCCATTTTCTCTTGAGTAAAAATTGAACCAAATTTGATATAGGGCGTTACGGAAAGCTCTTTGATTGATAAGAACTCGACCGTTTACTCGCCTCTGATTAACAATGTGACCCTTATCTGCAAGGAATTGTTCTGCCTTTTTCATAAGTGGGGTGCTAAGGATAGCGTCCAAGAATGCAGTTTCCTCCGCAGATTCCTGAGGTGTCAGAACTTTAGATCAAAATAGAACCAGTTGATTTTAAAATTTAAACTATACGAAAATTTATTGCATGAATCAAAAGTAAAATAATTCTGTTTTTTTTGTATTTTATGATTTTTTCATAAAAATTTTTTTAAAAAAAAGTATAATTTTTGTTCATACCTTCAGCAGCCGTCACACTTGGTACATAATTATTGTCTAAAATATAAGGATTTTTTGAACATTTTATTAAACTCAGTTCTCAGATTAATTATTTATTAATGATAAAAAATAATGATGATACTTTTTGACAATGTTACTTACGGAGTGCCAGTAATTTGGAAATGGTTGGTTTCTGATAGGCCTTTGGATTTACCGATAGTAGCCTTCACATTGGTTGTTGGAAATGAACCGATAAAAGTTACAAAGAAGAAATAACATTAATTATTAGTACAACCCGGTAGGAAATCCAAAATCAAATCAATGAAAACTCATAATAAAAAAAAAAGAAGAAGGCGGAAGAAAAGTAGGAGACAAAATGAAAGAGATGAAAGGCCACAGAGGAAGTTTTACCAGATTGGATTGTACATTGTACAACTTTTTCCGTGAAAAAAAAACAAGAGAGAGGATAAAGTAGGGCAAAGTGAAACCAGGGAGAAAATACAATTACAATAGTTTGTCAGTTTTCGTGAACTTGTATCTTAGACGTGTATGTCAGGCATGAATAATGGATCCACACATGTGACAGAGTTTTTCATCCTTAGTATCAAAAGTTAAGTATAAAAGTCTTTTGTCATCCGCCCTGCTCTTCATCTATCTTTTCTTTTGTCTCTGTCTCAACACTGCACATTCTACAGTGTACACTGTACAATATTCTCTACGTTATACAATAAATAAGTACATCATCCGTCTATTTTCTCTTATGTAGTAGATATAAAAAATAAGTACAAGCACACACAGTAAACTGTGTCTATAAATACAAGGATAGACGTAGTATGATTTTTTTATTGTGTAAAGGATAAGTAATTTATCCACACCTATCTTTACATTATCCAGGCTGTCAAGACATAGCTTTACGGATGCTTCCATCAATCTTTACTACATTTTAGTTCTTAGATATATTAGATAATAGATAGGGCATATGGAAAACTTTTCCATCAAACAAAGAGAGTGAAACACAAAAGGACAACAAAATGTATAGTAACAATATTGACACAAATTCTGAGTCAAGGCTTATCAATCTGATTTAAGATTCTGAATCCTACATTCTAGATTCTAGAACTGCGACTTTTCCCTTCTATACACTTTTTACTCTTTACATTATGCATGATCCATTATCCATCAAGTAACATGTCACTTACGGAAGAGGAGACTTGTCAACATCTGACCCAAATGTAGTTCTGTTCTGAGCATTGAATCGAACTAATGAAGCTGCATTATTCTGTCCTTCTAAAGCGTAGAGCTGCTCAGTGAAAGCTGCCAATTCCGCATCCGTAACTGGAACTAAAGGATGGAAAATCAAAATAAAACATAAAAATAAAAAATAAACTATTTCTAGTCAAAACAAACCGTCTATAGGTGAGACTTTAGCTTTGCAAAAACTATTTTTACTACACAATTTTTGGTTTTAATTATTATCGAACGTTTTTTGTTTCTACTTGTCAATTATTGTCACTGTCAGTGCACATTATGTTACATAATTACTCTGTAAAGATCCGACATTGTTAATTTCATTTGGTTAACATCAACATCAAAATCAACAGCATTAGCATTAGCATTGCAAAATCAAACTACATGTGTATTTTACTTAAAATATTAAAGCCAGGACTTTTTTTCATAAAGCGTAAACATTTATCTATTGTTGCTTATAAAACTTTGGGTATTGCACTTAAAATGTCACCCGTAATTTTAATAGCTTTTGTTAAACAATGCAAAACATAGAATAGAATAGCATACGATAATATTCAACTATTCCGACAAAAACAACCATATCCAATATCCGATATCCGGTTTCCAAGTTATGACTAGACCCTACATAATACGACTACAATTATTTTGAAAGTCCAAAACTGTACCTCGATTCGAAATGTCAGGTTGGGATTGGGACTGTTCTTGTCCCTGTTCATTTTGTGGTCTATTCGTGTCCAAATGATTACCAGTGATATTTCCTGTCGCTCTGCACACTTTTAAATAGTCTTGACAGCAGTTATTAAATTTTCCACATTTTGAATTACATTGACAAGGAAGATTGCGATCGTAGGTGAAATGACAACGCTGGTCACATGACAAGCATTCTTCTTGATAGTCTTTACAACAGTCACCATGCTCTACACATTTTTTGTTACACTGACATGACCATTGTGACTTGTATCCTCCAGTGTGACAGAGATCTTTACAGGAATGTTGACCTTCAACTTTGTCTGTATTCATACTCATACTCATATTCATCATTGTCACGTTTGTCATGGGTATTTGTAAGTCATCATCAGGTCTGGATTGATTAAGAAACGGTAGTTGAGTTGAATCTTCATTTTCATGCGGTAATAATGGGGAGACTTGGACATCTAATTTTTAGAGAAATACATATAACATATAACACACAAGTTACACAACATGCAAAACATTCAAATAACAAACATCGTAACATTTGCACACACATTAAAGCACATATGTGAATATTAATTATTATCGATCAGTGCAATGACATACACATTCCCAAAGTTAGTTTTTATCAAAGAACAAAGAGCAATCATGCATTTAGTATTTAGTCCCATATTACATCTTATAGGATTTTGCTATCAAGGTTGTTGAAGTGGAAGTTGATTGTTGATGGGGACTGGGAAACGGGACATAATAAGTATTTTTAGAAAAATCCCGATTGGCATTGATACTAAAAAAAATTGTCCCCAAACATCCTCTTTATACATTTAGTTTGTAGTTTGTAGTTAAAATTTTATACTCTGAAGAAGACAGACAGAACAATGAACAATGAAGGAAAACAGAAAGCGCAAATCATCGATTGAAATCTTCCAGACTCCAGACTTCAGACACCAAGAATTTTTATGTAGTCTGCCTGTATTCTGTATTCTGTACAACATACAAAATACAAAACGTACAACATACACGTAGTATTATACTTGTACATATACACACTCGGGAAGAAATTACTCGGATGAGAAAAGGAGAAGAGAAAAAAAATCGGGAGCTAAAAAATCTGCGTGGGATGAACTTTTACCATAGCAGCTATAAACGCTGACAGTTGAAGAGCAAAAAGGAGAAAGAGAGAGAGAGAGAAGAGGAGAAAGCAAAAGAGAAAGAGGTTGAGAGTAAAAGAGAAAAATCAATAATTTGTTCAGGCATCAACCCACGTTACTTGTACTCTCTCAGCAAGCTCTGTTTTTCTCTATGCATTCTGTTTTTCTACTCCATTCTCTCTATTCACTCTTCATCTTCTGGTTTCTGGTTGAGCAGCAGTGGTATTATAGATTATAGTGTTGTAGTTGTAGTTTTCTAGTCTCTACTGCTCTTCTGGAATTGGAGTACAAGTGTAAAGTATACAGATATAGATACTCTCAACTCTCAACTTGGGTTCCTGTTCATTATCAAAGTGTTCCATTATGTTCCATGATGATGTGGTTCTTTTTTTACTTGTCACTGTATAAAATCCTCTTTGTATTTGTATCAGTATCAGATGCACACTGTGTACCTGTATAATATACATTATATATATTGTTCATTGTGTTCGTGTGTGTATTTGATTTTATTCCCTTTTATCTGGTAATATTTAGTAGGGTAACAAACAAATGGCAATATTTAACAATATTTTCTATTTTCTATATTTAGACCAAATACGGAGCTTCTTTTATTCTTTTGAACCAAAATCAAGTTTCAATACTCAATACTCAGTACTTTTAGCATTCTAATACACATTGAAAATAGAAACGGTGTGAGTGAGCTTCTATCTTTTTTTTATTAAATTTTGTATCTCACGTCACTTCTGCATCATTTCACATATCAGATTTCACACTGCACATAGTACGTAGTACGTAGTACATAATACGTAACTACTGTGTACAAAGAAAAAAGTTCAAGTTTCGTTCAGAGCGGAAATTGAAATCTTCTGTTAGACTGGTGTGTTATTTTTATCTATAATTTACAGACTATAATACCTGTACTCCGTTTTCGCTCTTATATACATATCATCAGCCTACTCCATTCTCCGCCAGTAACATAATCAAGATCATCATCGACTCCTTTGTCATGTATCTTCCCGGTCTCTTCTTTTTTACACACATTTTATCAACTTTATCAAACATTGTCAACACTGGAGTGTAAATGGTGAAGATAAATATATATGTATATGTGCAAATTTCTTTATGTATTTTCTTTGAGATTAGTCATCTATAAAATAATGCTAAAAAGAAAGGCATCCAGGAAGAAAACAAGCTGACCATATCTATAAATCATGCATATATAATATGTAAAATAAACCGAAATTCTATTCACAACCTCAAAAGTATACTATAATTAAAATCACACAAAGCTCACAAATAGTTGACGTTTTACGGCGTAGATGTAAAACATCAGACATCATTAGTGCAATAAATAAGACGTAGTGGTGACATCAAAAAGAATATTAAAAATATTTTCACATCTTTTATTATTCGTATTTATTATTAGAGAACTTAAAACTTGGGAATCCTTCAAACTGACTTTCGTATACATGCTCATGTACAATGTACAATGTACATAAACCGTTACTTGATAACATGGATCAACTTTATTCAGATAAAACAAATTGCGAGAATTCAGAGTTTAAAATAATAACACCCAAACTACAATGAAACAGAGTTTGTACGCTTAAAAATATGTTTCTTGAAATGCAGACGTGTAAGTTGACCAAATACAGCAATGTTATAGATAATAAGCTTAGTTAGTATTCCGTTTCTTCATCTAAAATCTACAAAGCCCGTGAAAAAACTTTAGTTGAAGCCTTCAACTTGAAGGAAAAACTTTTAGCTCTAGTACGGGAAATAATGCTCATTTATTCATTATTGTTATATGTGTCTATGCATATTTGCACAACCCACATTAGATTTTGGATTTATAATTTGCATCATTATTCTATTCCTTCTTTCATGATAATAATATAGAAACTTGAATCAAATAGTCATTATCGGGTAAATCATGGTATTTATAGAAATTCAATATCGTAATGTAGACATTATAATATTTCATATAATGTTGTTGATGCAATTTCTAAAAGGTAGATAAATATGTTACTTGAAATTCACTAGTCTCTCTACAAATATGTATATACATATGATAAAATCTAAAACATTAATCTCTTTTTTTACATACTATAGGACGTGCTGGATATAAGGATACCTTGCGTGTGGGTAATAACTGAGAATTGAAAGTTGTGCATGTTTTCAAGTTTTGGTATTAAATAGTAAAATTAGATACTAGGTATTTATTAGTGAGTAGGCGTCCAGAGTGTAAACAGTAAACAGCTCAAAACCCAGGGATAGAAATAAACTGGGATTAAAAAGAACAGGTATAGAGAGCAGAAAGTAACTATTATAGATTATAGCTATGCGAGCTACAAGTTACAAGTATTTGATTGCCATGAATGAACTCAAATTCAAACAGTCAATCTATGTAGGTAGACATGCACGCCGGTATTACAACTTACAACTTCAAACTACAAAAGTATGTAAATATGTCGTTAAAATTCAACTTTAACTGTCCCATATCGTATTACAATTCAAATTATTGTGTTGATGTTGTAAAGCTGAAAATTTCCATTTATCACGTATACACAAGTGTACGTTGTACAAAGTACTTTTGTATACGTTAGCATTCCATATGGAAAAAACCAATATCGTCAAAATTCAAAGTACAAGGTACAAGTGAAAGCTTCCAGAATTCGTCGAGTACTATCATATATGAAGGTGGGTGGAAAGCTAGACGGAACATTCCTGGTTGTTTTCACTGTCACTGCCTCTCACTGTGAGTACAGCTGAGATCTGTGACCTTGCAGATCTCGGGATTTGGATCCTGAATTGGTATGCTAAAGTCGTAAATGTACATAATACAGGAATAGGAATGGGAAAGGATGAGATTATTTACAAACTTCTTCAGCTGGGGCTCTCTTAGATTTTCATGTGGTATGAAATTGTAATAGTGTATATCCGCCTCTATTCCATTCAACTCCGAGTACATTTAAAATTTATATAAGCAAACAAAAACTTGGAGGATAGTGAGATAGTCCCGAGAGTGCTATTTTGGTATACACAAGTATACTGATTGTACTTTCAGTAGTGTAATTTATATAGAAAAATATACACCTTAGATACTGTATAGCTTTGTGTAAAGTGTAAATGAAAAAGTCAAAAACAAAACCAGCTTATATCATTGTGAAAATTGTGATTTTGATTCATGTATGAAATGTCCTGTCATATGTGTTCAGAAACACATGTTTATATGTTTCTATATACATAATAGCATGTATCTGTACTATGTGCTAAAATTGAGATTAAAAGTTAACTACCTTTAACTTTTTCTAACTGTAGTTGAAAACTGAATTAAAATAATAGCCATTATCATTCATACAAGAATTGTATGTTTATGCAACAAAAAGATGTGTATATTGATCAAGAATTCTGTTGTACATATTAAGTATGAATGTCTGATAAAAAGAAGCTCATCAGGTTTAAAACAGAAAACGTATTTCATCGTAATTCGTAATTCATCTGATTCATCGCCCACACTTCTCTTGAAATTCACTTCTCTACACTACGCATTTATTTTGACTTCCTGTACAACTGCAATTCATGCATATAAGCACAGACAAGAGTGTTTTCCTTTCAACTTTCACTCCGAAATCTGACTCCTGTACTTACTTATAGCTTCAAGCACCTAAAGGATGTATATTATATTATATACATACAGCAGAGTAAATATATTCTGATTACAGTGTACACATCATCATCTATCATCTGTCATCTATATGTGTTTTCTTGCTACCAATTCAACCTAAAACATATGTGCAATGTGTAATAGAGAAACCATATATTATATATATACAAAATACACAATATACACCATACACCACAATTTATAGTTTTCACAAAATGTACAAATTCAAAGTTAGTGAAAATTGCGATTTGCAACGTTTCTCTCTCTCTCTCTCTCCTGATGACTTTCCCATTTGAAGAATAACTGTACTTGTAACATGTAGAGAAAATGGGAGTGAAGGATGCAGGAAGCATTAATCATGGTGTATACACTATACACACACAATATCTTTGATGCTTAGCATCCTTTCAGTAATTTCAACTCACTGATTGAACAGTGTAGAGAGTAGAGTGGAGAGTGTAGATCAACAAAGCCACCAAAGTAGTCAAAGGAATTATTTCCAGACTTCCAGCTGACTGACTAATTAAACACTGTATACGTTTGTGCATAGCTACTGTATTTCCCTACACAACCGTACACGTTACATTCACGAAAGGAAAATGTCAATGTTAAAGTCAAATGATGTTTCATCTACCTACTCTTAAATCATGGTACAACAGATGAAAGAAATACGGGAAACTTGAATTTCCTACCTATTACAAATTGTAAATTGTATCAGCCCTTGGTACTTAGTAGTAGTGTTTCCTTGATTGTAATTTATAACCTTAGATCCCATCCTAAATTGTACAACTGTGCATACAATGAAATAACGTTAAATTAAACTCTCCAAGAACCAGAGAGAAAGGGAGTCGTACGTCATCCTTATTGTGGTTGTAATGACTTTTGTGCTCTATATACAGTGGTGTAAAATGTTTTATTAAATTAATAACTAATTAGATATTAAATTCTTGTGAAGCTGTGTTGCTAGTTGCTATGTGTCACTATTAAATTAAATCTATTCAATTTAGTTTAGTACTTGAGGACACTCTGAAAGTTAGTTGGTAAGATGTGTACATAAAAAAAGTTCTGGTTCTAAAATGTGCTGATTTTAAATTCAAAAGAGATTAATAAAATCTTTTTCGCTTTTTTCTTTATCTTTGGAATAGAAAAAAATAGAGAATCCAATTATTTTTGTGTATGTACCTTGTACCTGCTAATAAAATTTACAAATTACCAAGATATAATAACTAACTATACATTTTGTGGCTTTTTTGACGACCAAATAGTTCTATTAAATTTTGAATAATTTATGTATAATATTTTATCTTTTTACTAAAACCAAGGTATTACTTATAAGTCAATGTAGACATTAGGCATGCAATATTCATGCATGTGATAGCAGATATCAAGCCTCAGCTGCTGGTGCTACAAAATACTACATACAGTGATTTCCATTTCCACTCTATAGTAATTTCAAAAAAGAGAAAACGGACACATAAACACAATTAGAGAGGATGCGGATATGAAATGAAAAGAGAGAATGAGTGGAGTATTATATTGGTAATAGGTGTCTTGTGTCTGGTCTGGTAAGTACATTTATATGCAGTCAGCTCCTTCAGCAAAATGCCCAGTTTGTGACAAAATAAAGTGTTGAAAAGGAAAGCAAGTGTACAAGTTGTATATTATGTGCTATGTGGTATGTGTAAGAAGAGAGACAGGCTGAGAGCTGAGAGACAGCAACTTTCAAACCAAGAAACAGAGAGAAAAGCTGTGAGCACCCACGCACAAATTTTCCCTTTTCGCACGCCCACACTCTCAACAAACCGAATCAATTTTTCTCCTCTCACTCTGACTTTCAGTTGAGGTTTAAGGCCAGCTTAGTCCTTGTCTCTCTGACTACAATTTCTACAGCTTTCACTAAGCTACCAATGCATGTGCTACATTGCATTCATGATTCTAGCACTGACTCCCATATTCTATTCTACTCTATTCTATTCCCTTTCACTGTCCCTTACATGTATTCCTACTTGAGTAAACTCGACCTAGCTCCAGATAGGTTTTCTCACTTGAGCTTTCAGTCGTCCAGCATTCCTTGCTCTCCAAACTGGGTTTTACAAGTGGGATCTCTACTCTGATCTCCATTCCACTTCTCTTACTACTCCGTCTCTTCAGGAACACCCACACACATGTATACACACATTCACAAAAATGTTGGTAATACATAAAAACTCATCGTTTTCTCACACTCTTTCGTACTGAATTTCTCATTTCTATCTTCCTTTAAAGAAGTAAACAGTCTTTGAAAGACTTTCTCGCAAATGCTATGTAGCAGAAGGAATTCTAATGTTTTCATCACAATTTAACAAACTCTTTAACTCTTTTCACACACTTTTTTGCCTATTTTCGTATCTAGAGTATGTTTGTAATTCTGAATAGTTTTTTAGTGGCTTCAGGCAAGATCAGTTTTTCCCGAGAGTAATGGGAAAACTTGTAATAGAAACACATTATTATTATTCTATGGATGGAGCTCGTTTGCTTAAGTTTAAAATATGTGTATAAAATATATACTTTTGGGTATATGATAACACACAAAATTGGCTCATAATGAATGTATTTACAGATAGAAGCCTCTAAAAAGTGTCCTACCGTCATTTTGCGAACAATGATCTACCACACACAATAGTTGCTGTCAGAAATTACACAAATAATTACCCAACAGCTAGCATAATATAAACTTTTTTCAAAGGAAAGAAAATGAAGAAATCAATTCGAAATTCTAAACTTTTTGTATTTTTCTAATAACTTTTTTTTTTTGAAAAATTGTAAAACAAGATAAAAGGATTCTTGCATTGTAAATTGTAAATAGTAAATAGTACATAGCATTTATGCAATATTCAATGTTTTCCTTCCTTTTATGTATGTACTTCAAGTACGTAGAAATGCAATCAGTTGGCAAAAACTGATAGAGTAGAGGAAATTGGAATTTGACTGAACAAAGATTGAAATAGAAAAATAAAGAAAATGTGAAGGCTATAATATTTGATATGCATATATTTTCTATTTGTAAATATTTGTTTGTGTACCCTGTACTCTACGTTGCTCCTCTCTGCATCTACATCATAATATATTATTCATATTGGAAGTATAGTAGTTTGTTAATAATAAAGAAAATATATATGCGCATTTGATTCCTTCTTATCCTCGGAATCGTACGGAATTGTGAAATAAGCAAACTATATACTTTCCATCAAACTAGTAAATATAGATAACAGATATATTTTTTTTACAGCCGTTATGTACTAAATTCATTTTCGAAATTCTTTCATGTAGTCAATTTTCTGCCAATACTTATGCTTGATATGTATGTATTTATACATACCAATGTATGAGAAGTTTGCAAAACACAAGTTATAGATATATATTCAAAGTGGAAAGTCTTGTATATTTTCAAAGTTTTGTGGACAACATTTTTTCCAGAAAATGAACTAGTGAATCTCTCTTTGTTTGTTTTTCAGATTCAAAGTATGTAATATCAGCGAGTCAGCTTATAACCACACACACACACACACATACCGACAGCTTTTCACTCTTACTTTCACTTATTCTCTTGATTCTTGAATATTGAACATGCTTTCCCCCTTTTTTAATCCTGAATTCTTTTACTACAAAAACATTCAGCTATTCCGTTTTTTGGTACATCGATTTCAATTTCCTTCGACAGAACTTGACATTCTAAATATGTATGCATAGAAATGTAGATAAGCATACATGGAATTAAACTTACATGTATTATAAGCATATAGTCTGTGTTCTTTCCTTATTGAACTACTGCAAAAGCACATAATATGCATGCATGTGTGTACATTTTGTTTTAGAGATGAAAGAAAAACGAGAATTGCAAATAATAAAAGTATTCAAGTGAATTCAATTCCAACTCCACCACTAATAATAGATCTTTTGATCTTTATGAACTTTATCTTTTTGACCTTTATTTTTTATGAGGAATAACATATATATATATTTGAGTTTGCACAACCTTGAAAATCCAAAAGGTTTAAATGTTGTTACTTCTACGTTGTCTTGTGTATAGTTAAAGATTATTATGATTTATTTTCGTACATATAAAATGTGCCCTGCACTACTGTCACTGCGTATACATGTATAATATAAGATTAAAATTTAATGTTCTGAAAATGTCGATTAAGGCTCTATTAAGCATGAGTGGATTAAAGCGAATGATTAACTAAAGTACACGAGGCAAGAGCTCGTGGATAACAGAGTGTTAATAATAATTATTTATATTACTTGTGCAATGTAATTTATTACTTCTGGTGTTATTATAAATTATTATAACCAATTGAACGATCCCCAGGAAAACCCACGTATCTCGTTTTTGAGCTTTTTCTTATTTTTGGTTGCAAATTCCTTAGCAACATAAATGTAATCCGCACCTTTAGACTCTATATATATTATACATAGCTTATATATATGTAGCATGTATACATAATATAAAATGCTATATGACATAATATGTTCTGCATTCTACAATGTAGAATCTACATATTATTAGTACATATTGCATTGCAAATTTAAGTCGTGTTTTGATATAAATTTCCGTATTTATGAAAGGAAAAGTCGTGAGTTCGAAATATTGAATGACAAAATAAAATCGGCGTCGCTTCCGATTACGTTTATTCATAAACAACAGAAAGTAAACTGAAAATCGTAGTAAAAAGTATGTACCAAGTGGAAAAACACTTAAAAATAAAAATTCCGAGAAATTATCCACATCAGTTTTCATCGGCAGTTGATTTGACTGCTTTTAAACTAGTGTAAAATCCTCTGTATTCAGGAAGTAAATGAGCCTGCGATAAATCCAATAAATCGTTCTTTTTTGCTTCTGAAATTGGAACCTCTTCATGATATTTAATTTTGAACTGGAAATCCTTTAGACAATCCGCAGTCCAGTCTTCCCTATTTGCTATTTTCCTTATTTTAGAATGTGGATTAACGATCCTATGAGATATCCATTCTTCATCATTGTGCTCTTCTTTAGTAAAAATGTCACTGGGAAACTCTTTGGTGAGCCGAATGACAGCCAAATCCGTTACTTTCAAAGAATTTGGACATGGAATGGATGTCAATAGGTCTTTTATTATGAAAAAATCCCGCTGTGTCATACGCTGCACATGAAATGGATTCTCTATCCTGGTTTCAACAATCAGAGGTATCCACTCCTCTGGAACCGAAACTAGTTTGCCCCGTTTATTTTTCTCAATCAAGGCAAACATTCTATCACAGGGGAGAAACGTATGCCCAGTAGTAAGAAATTTTTGTTCAACTTCGGTAAAGTACCCAAGATGAACAAAGTATTTATACAGGGCGATCGTAAAGAAATTATTATTTTGACCAACGCATCTGTCGGACCATACGATGAGTTTTCTCGGAGCTGGGGGCAAGCCATCGAATTTTTCTCGGAAGAATCTAAGATTTTGAGATGTGCATTTTGTTATTATTATGCACGAAAGGATAATGATAACAACAAATTGTTGATGATGGTTTATGTTTTACCGCAGAGTACAAGAACCAATTTCATCACAACCCCTCTTTGCCTCATTTTCACTCCAAAAGCACATACTGGCGTTATTTGATTTTGCATCATAAATACAAAAGTTGTACGATGCAAACTGTCGCTTATAAAACACATCTCCGTGAGTAAGAGTTGGGCAGAAGAGGACCTGTGAAAGTATTCACAAACGCAAGTGTAAAAGTTACAAGGTGTACTCCTTAAATTTTATAATAATAGTAATATTTCTATTTTTGCTGAGTGAACTATGACCTGCTGGAGGTCAACAGCAATCGCAAATAATGATTCATCTTGTTGAGATTTTAAGAAATCCTCCCTCATTTCACGATATGAGCCATCGGCAGTGTTGTGGTGTTCTACTCTTTCCTCTAAAATTTTTCTTGTTTCGTCTTCACTGTTTGACGCCATCAATTTTATTTTGAAGGCGTCACAAGTTTTACAAGTATCTTGTTTTGGCTCTCCGATCGTGAGTTTCATTTCTCTCATAATTCGCCTGTATGTGTTTCTGAGGTGTCTTACTCGATCGTTATGCCGATGTTGGAGAACGAATTCTCGAAACATTTTCTCGATAGTCAAATCAGGGTGCAGGTACCGTCTTTCATCATCGTCATTTTTTTCTCGTGAGTAGTGTGAAATGTACTTAGGATACTGATTGATATGACTTTTAATGAGGTCGATTATTTCAGGAGTCACCCTGTTTGGTCTGTTAGGATGTTGACCTCGCGCATCTGTGGCTACAATGACCCCTTGGGTCACTAGATCTTGCACATGCCGAACCTCATTTTCAGTGACGTCAAACAAAGACAAAATCGTTTCTCTACAACACGAGAGCCTCTCGCCTCCGACCTTTACAAAATATCTACAAAATATGCACAAGCGTTAGGTCCAGGTCCACATAAACAAAAAGAAATGATTTTTCATTTTTACAATGTCACAAATACATTGAACCTACTTGAAGGTACGGTTTCGTCTACTTGTAGGATTTACGGTTGTACGCTCAATCGGATCTACTTTATCCATGCATGAAATTAAAAACGTTCGTTGTTTGTCCCAATCTCCTATCTCCCAAAACTGAGTAAAAAGGTCTTCTTGATCCCCATCAGAAAGAAGACACCCAGGTTTCTGACACCTGTCTCCACACGTTTTCCCCTGTACAATATCCTCATATAATTCAGACATTCAAGTGAGAAATGCATCAAAGAATGTGATTCATTGAAAGGAGATTTTTTTATTACCCCTGGGATTTCTCGTCCCTTGTTCTCCTTATTGATTTTGCTGGTATGCGGAAGTCCACGATCCCTAGCTAACTTTGCCCTTTGTGCTTTCGTTCCAAAGGGATTTTGTTTCCTCGTTCTACTTTTGTTGTCATTTTTAACCTTATTAATAGTTAACTTTAAATACGGAGCCATCATGGACCAAATTCAATGAGCCTCTGTGCCGACTTTCTCACTTTTCATGAGTGACAGATGAAAGATTTTACTTCAATGCATTTGTATTGTATAATATACATTGTATTTTATGCAAATTCAAGATATACCTATAGTACCATATAGTTATGTAATGCGCTATAGAGTCAGTTGCACAGTGATACGCGATAAAGTTTGTTTACTTTTTTTTGTGTTGTTGATTTTGGAAAAATCAGAAAAAGTTCCAAAACGAGATACGTGGGTTTTCCTGGGGATCGTTCAATTAACTAAAGGAAATGTAGTTGCTTCTGAGAAAATCATAAGTCATTTACTAATAAATAATGTTATTTGGTACTTAAAACCCTTTAAATTAACTTCAATTAAGTCTATAGTTAAATGTTACAGCATATACTACTTCAACGTTGAGTTAACTCAACGTTAATTATTATCAGTAATAATAATTAACTATTTACATATTATAGACAAAATCGTTTTAGGTATATTATAGAGACTTCTAATCTACTATTTAATATCTTAGAAGGGACCCGGCGCTATCTATGGGCATAAGGCTTAACCATTAGTAAAATTTCAAAGCCCCCCTTGGAAATAATCTTAGATAATAATATTATTATATTAGAAATATGCAGTCAAGTAATTTAGCATAAGCTTTTATTATATTATGAAAAAAAGTAAACGTAGACTGTACGTACACGTAATAATTATTGTTTCAATTGTTACACAAACAAATATTATTATGATTTCTGCTCATTTGCATTATACTTTCAAATACAATAACACTGAAAAACATGTGTAATGTAAGTACAGAATACACAATTTTCTTATAAATTTTCAATCAGTATTTTATGTCCTCTTTATCGCAAAATAAAATGAAAATCAGTTATCCGTAATAAATGTATGACATTTTTTATTGAATTCTACGTCCAAGTATAAAGACAAAATAGCAAGCATATAGGTATTATTACATTGATTTTTCTCTACTATGATGTCTGAGTATGCATAAAAGTTTGTCGTTCTTTTAGTTCTTAATATTCTTGTCTTGTCTCGAATTCAACCATGTTTTATAAAGGCGTAATTATTAGAGAAGTAGTTGTTATATTACTACATTGTATTAGTGTAAAAATATCAAACTATGAAATCTTACCTGGGGAATTGGTAGGAGTAGTCGCAGCAAATACAAGTAGAATAGTTGAACAAAGCAAGAAGCTCACTTGAACGAAAAATACAGAGCCCATCATTGTAAGATTGAGCGAGTTGTAAGCCGTCAGTATGAAGACTAAATAGTATTTCTACAAATGTAATAGGTATAGTTATAAACATTTTTTCTTCTTCTCATCCTTCTATTGCCCATTGCCATCATCATCGTCATCTACGTTATTATCAGCTCGGCCTCAAACTCATGTATATATATATATATGTATACATACATACAAAAAATCGTCGAGTAGTTTGACCCTTAGTAGTTAGTAGCTATATACAAAAACATTACCAATTACGTGTTTCATCATCATAGAATATATTATATATATATATATTATGTCTCTCAATCTAATTTGACTATTGACTTTCTTCATTTGTGAAGTCATTCTCATTATAATATAAACATAAACATTATAAATTATAATCTACTGTATAGTTAGGTATATATACCTAAGTATCTCTAACCTATGAATTCACAACGTACACAATATATACACAATATATACATTCAAATTATCATTATTTTTTAGACTCTTAAATAATTAACTTTATACTAATTATTATTATTAGTATTATTATTAAGTATTATCAATCTTCTTCCTATTATAACAAACAGAAAAAATTCTATGTCGGCTGCAAAAGCCGACAAATCATGCACATGCAATCTATTAAAAATAAAACGAAAATACCACGCGAGTGTTTAGTGTCCAGTGAATGAAAATGGACCAACAGGACAATTTTATATACATTGAGGTTGTTTAAGTTCAATTATTGGATTTCGTATAATTACAGTTAATGTATTATATATGAGTATATTCAATGATGAATAAAAAGTTCATGACATAGTTGAAATAAAGTTAGTGTATAATATATATTCAGTACGATATATTAATGTTGGTATACTATAGACTATAGATATACATATATTATTTGAAACAACTTATGATGACAAGAACAAGTGTTATAGTTTGCCCTATTTGATTAGTATTTAGTCATACATGAGTCATGTGAAATTAATAACAATAATAATAATTATTACAATACTGGTCTTAAGAAGTAGATATTCTAAAATCTAGCACACGAGAAAACAGTAATAATGTACAATACAATGCACAACTACTAACATTGTTTTTTAGTATGTACGAAAAGTATGATTAATAAGATCCATATAATATTTAAAGCTTTCTACATAGTATTTTCATAAAATATATATCGATGACAAATCGAATTCCTTTGCGCTTTGTAAAATCTTATAATATATACCTACCGTTAAAAAAGTAATTAAAATTAAAGTTTATATTAGCAATTTATTACTCAAAATAATATAATAATAATAATAAAATGAAAATGCATTTTATCTTTTAAAGGTTTTTAGTAAAGTACTTGTACTCTATTATTACCGTTTGTAAAATTATTATCATCATGTCTATTCAAAATCACCATATTTTTTAGCATAGTCAATACATTTTTGTAGATTTGGCTTCTGCTCATTGTTGTTTTGATGTCCAAGGGGTTTTTTCTTTAATTCAAGAATTTCATTTTCTAAAGCTGTAATAGTTTCATCTTTTATTCTATTATCACGGTCCAGTCCTACAACTACAATATTAAAGACGCTGATTTGTTCCTGTTGTGAATGGACACTTTTAGTTAATTCAGTCTTTGCCTCTTGAAGTAATTTTATCTGTCTAAATACATAAAAAATATGAGACCAATATAATATTATTATTTAAATTTTTACTTTATAAGGACAACACAAACAAGTCATAACATATTTACTACGCCATAATTTATAGTGTTTATAATAAATATGATAATATTATAATAACTTACGATTTCAGTTCACCAAATGATTCTTTTTGACGTTTGAGATAGCCATCAATTGTACGACGATGATTTTCCATCTTGGTATTTAAATTATGAATTTCAGCCAATTTTAATGTACAATCTGATTTTTGGGCCTAAAAAATAATAAAATAAACCAATTATTATTATTATTTATATTTATTATTATTAACATTGCCATGAACATTAACTACTTTTGAATTTTATAGGAATGGAAAAAGTTGTAAATTTTGATATTTAATTTATTAATATTTTGAAATAATTATTATGGACAATAATAATTATAAAAAAAATTATGATTGCATTTATAATGACTAACTTGTACTTGTTGAACATGATCATGAAGAAGTTGAACTTCTCGTGTTGTCGAATTTGCTATAATATACACAGATGAGCAGATCATATTAAAAATTAAAAACTTTTCCCAGAAATAGTAATAATAATTATAGTACAAGTAAAAAATAATAACAAAAGTCAACTAACCAACTTGTTTCCATTTATCTGCTTCCATCTGTAAAGAATGCAATTTAGTTAAAGAATCCATTTGCTTCTTTTCAATTGTATTTTCAAAATCTTTGATGACTTCCTCTCGTTCTCGCTTTTCTTTGACCAGTGAAAACTGAAGGGATCTTGTCTCCTCTTGAGCCTTATCCAAGGCTTTTTGCATAGTTTCTAACTTTCTCTATTAAAAACAAATTCTTAAACTTTAATCATTTACCCTAAATATTAAGCACATTTGATTATTAAAAATGAATTATATACACCAAACATTACATTTTGTATTTTAAGCTATCATTTTTATTTGAATTATTCATATTTTACTTTTACAAAATAATACAGCAAAGAATTAAAAATGAAAATGTATAATATAATATATAAAGTGCAAAACAATGTAATACTTTAATTATTATGCTTGAATATATAATATTATGTACTTACTCGCAAGTATTTTACTTCGTCTGATGGAGAATAATTATGATTATTTACAGAAAACTGTGTCAATGTTTCGTCAAATGATTCTTCATCATCTTTTGTAAAATCCGTTTTTGGATTAAATAATACTAAACTTTTCCCGTCGTTATCCATATTGTCAAAATAATAATAATAATGACAATAAATAAAATATCACAAAACTTTTTCCAATTCTCAGTCACCTCAAAATTCTTCTCCCCCAAAATCTTTGAATTTCAGAGTCCTTCTTTTTTCAATGAGCAAATAATATTATCAGCTACTGAAAATCAACTCCTGCTTTTCAGTAATTTTGTGTTTTCACACAAGTAGCAAAAAATGAGTATTTATATTTCGAAAACAAAACTATTATACATTATAAAATGTGTGTACACACGTCAAAAGAAAATATAAAGTTATCTATATTCCATTTATTTTATGCACTCTAATTTTTACTTCACTGTAAAATTACTAAGAAAAAATAGAAAAACGTTTTATCCCATAATATTGTATTGATATTTCGGTGAAAACCAGGACATGTAAAATGCCTCCACTGGACCAGCGTAGAAAATATATATCAGTACTTTGGTGCATTTATATATGTATCAATATATTCTTCTTTCACAGAGGTTTCTCCAATATACCAATATACACGTATCAACTAAGATGAGACAAAAATGCATAAAACTAGAAAAAAAGAAAAGAACAACAGTAATTTTGACAACATTTTGACAACAATTTTTTTTGTTTTATTGTACAAAAAAAAACAAACACCATCTCTAAATAAATAAATACACACATACAAACACCAGTCAGACATCCAAAA
>JABASP010001894.1:0-24382 GCA_019776565.1 Sminthurinus signatus | reverse complement strand
CTTTTGTGTGTACAAATTAAAATATGTAAAATGTATGTAGAGGCTGTTCCGTACACTCTATACATTCTAAATTCTACATGTTTCACACCTTCACATGAGTGATGAAAGATTTTATTTTTTTAAAGTTTTTGACACTACACGACACACGAGCAACGACCAACTACCAATTACAATTTACAATTTACTTGGACAATTCAAAGGGGGAACAATTCAACGTAAAACATAAGTAAAGTCACACAGTATAATAAAAATGGTACGGACTTTCACGGACGGAAAGGTCCGTTTTCTACATTAAATGCCATGTGTGTGTGCCTTGTGCCTATTGACTATATTATTTCCTTGTCATTGTCTTTGAATGTGGAGAAGGAAGCGAACATGTAAAATGTATAATGTATAAAACTGTTGCTGGTCGATAGTTGCTGGTTGATTGTTAGTTTGTTGGTGTGCAGTATGCAGTAAATAGTAAATAGGTAGGTGCGATATCAATTTTTCGATTATTTTTATCACTCGAGTTTATGGCAGTTATGAAACATGAAAGGGGAAAGCAGTGATGATGCGTGTGTCTAATGTCTAATGTATAATAGCTCAAATCTAGTATCTAATTCACATACAGCGTACAGCATACACCTATTTTATACTTTGAATTTTGAATGTCGCCATAAAATTTCAAGGGATATCAGATATGTAATATTGTGATTCTAAATGTATTTTTTTCCTACATATGCAGATTAATGTACACCTAAATCCATTATCCATTATATGACCAATTATTATGATTATTATTATTATAGTTGTCGTATATTTCGGTCATTGAAAATGTTCATGCCTTCAACCCTTTTCAACTTGCGATACAGCTACAATTATTACAGATATCAAACATATTACTTGATGGCATAATAAAAAGCAGTGTAATAAGAAAAAGATTATTCAATATTTAATATCATGGGTAAAGTTTTATTGGGCGTCATTTGTACACTGTTTACTGTTTAAAGGCTAGAGATCTATAGAAGTATGTATTTTATGCACGCATGTATTTATCTGTACATTTTGCGTCTTGTGCCTTGTGCCCTGTGTCTTTTGTATCATGATAGTGGTCACTGGTTACTCATTTTATTTTTCACTTTACATATTACATATTAGATATTAGTTGTGGTCGGAGCAGCTGACCAAAATTTGTCTGAATGACTCGTGTCCGTAGTCCGTAGTCTTTAGTCTGTACTGCGTAGACAGTGTAATGCAATCAATTCATAAACAAGTACAAGTTTGCATGTATAATGTATACATATGATTATTATTGATGACGGTGGTGATAATATCTGTAGTTGAGTAGTGCATTACTCTTTCTTCTTCTCCCTCTTTTATTTTGTGTACGATATTTTGTTGTATCAGCTTCACATGTATTGTATATTGTATATACACACATGAAGCCGCGTGTCGAATCCTTTATATTTATATTTATACTGATAACTGATAACCATGCAGATGCAGATGAAGGTATATGTATTCATCATGTGATGTATAATGTATAATGTATAAAAAAGTATAAATAAGAGAAGCAAAAGAAGCATAAAAAGAAGAAGCACAAGTAGCAGAAGAGAAGAATCATCAGTTTGTTTAGGCAGACAAGAGACCATCAGGCAAGAAAATGTGTGTACAGTGTACAGTGTACAAAATATATTATTACATGTAATAATATGGTACACATATTTATTAGAAATATTATATGGAGCAATCGTAATCGTAATCGTAATGGGTTCAAGTTGCATTAGTGTGTTTTTCTCCTGGTGATTTTTATGTCTGTCAAACTTTCAGTGGATGTTGACTAATGTTTTTGCTGGATACGAGTCCACGGGATAGCCAAAAATCCAAAATGGATCGAAATAAAGGGTGTACATTGTACAACGTACATTGTACAACCAGGATCCAGATGATGTATTATCAGCCGTTTAGTTCTTAAGTTTCCATTTTCCATCCATCGATCTATCTATCTATCTAATACATCAATACATCTCACCGATCACCGGTGATTCAGTTCAGTCTCCCGTCTATATCGTCTATAGTTTCATTGTCTCTCTCTCTCTCTTTAGTTTTCTTTCTCCATCCAGAAAAAAAGAAAACCAATCATCCACAATCCACACAGTATCTCAAATTGGTACTTCCATTTTATTCATTGTAAATGGAACATGGTACATTTGTACTGTACATTGGAAAAGAATGACAAGAAACCATTCTTGATTCCAAATTCCAGGGTCGTAAAATGTGCCCTGGAATTTATTTTACATGCTTCAAGAAAGTGTTATGTCTTATACGTTATCCATTAAACATGATAAATCGTACATTGTACAGTAAACTCCTTTAGTAAATATAATAAAAAAAACTGTATATTCTGTGCTAATTTTTTTTATTACAAATTTATCTTTATTGAGACTATTAAAGCATTTTGAATGATGAAAATAAAATAAAAAAACATAATATAAACAACAACACCATCATCAAAAGTATTACAGTAGCTAAAGTAAGTAAGTAAAAAAGAAGAAAGAGAATAGAGACTGTGGAATATCAAATGTCAGACATGGTTATGATTATTATGGTAGCAATCGTACGTAATGTTTTGCTTGTGTATTATTTAGATGTGTATGATGTGTGCTCATTAGTTTGATACAAGATACAAGTCTTACGAGAATAATCATATTTCAAAGAGCTTTTGGCTTGTGACAGATGACAGTGATATCTTCTTTTTCTTTTCCAGTGTCAGTGTATCTAGTATCTAGTGTCTAGGGATGCATGGAAAATGGAATGGAAATGTAGTATCTAGTAATTACTATATTTAACCTATAATATACTTGGTATTTGGTCTCTATCAAGTATCAAGTTACAGTAGGACTATAAAGTTATGGTTTTGTTTAGTGTTGAATGTTTTGTATTTAGTATTTAGTATTTGGTGTGTAAACAGCGGGTTGTGGATTGTCGACGAACCAAACACCTTTTCGTTGAATTGCAAAAATGAATGTTCCACTTATGAAAGAAAATTGGAAACAGCTTCAGAAGCTTCAGTGAAAATCGATACATATACAATATACATTGTACAGTTTATATTATATCCAGATCCAGCGCACCATGATAGAAGTATCTAGTAGTAGAATGTTCAATGCTCATGTACGTATCTTTGTGTGTATGTGTTATGTGTTGGTTGTTGGTTGTAAACGTGCACATTATCCATTTGCTGTGTCACTTCCTTTGAATTCTATATTCTGTTATTCCCAGTTCCCAGGTATGCATAGATAATGGACATTTACATTTACAGAATACTCGTACATTTATACTTTATACTTTATGCTATCCTCATGAATACATTGTAGATGGTGGATTGTGTACAGTCACTAGTCATACAAAATACAAACTGTGACTTGTGAGCTCCATAAAAGACGAGGAAAATAAAAAAGATGGTGACTATAGTGTATATTCGTATAATGTATAATGTATAACGGTGGAGAGTAAATCGCTGACTGTTCAACGTAAAATGAATTTTTTACGCTTATTTCCAACACCATCTGCACAATTTTGGACATGAGTAATATTTATTCAAGTCAAATGGATTTAAGTACATTTGTGTAACCCGTACTATGGTCTATAGTTTAGCTTTAGTATTGTATTTGGTCTACGGTCAGAGTTTAATAAAAGTTCAGGACATGTATTATTACATAGGTGTATGTGGAATGGGGATATAATGTAAAATGTAGAATATAAAATATCGTAAATGGCAAAGTACAAACTATAAATGATATTGTTATCCTCAAGTCTGGACTCTGGGCTACGGGATTGTATGGACTACGAAGTATGGAATTTCAAGTTTCAAAGTATGAAAAGAAAGGCAATAAATATTTTTGCAAAACGACGAAACGACACACAGATGTGGTTCAACTATTACATATTATACGTTGTAGGATATTTGAGTAACTTTTCAATGAATACATATTATATCATACCATCATTACTGCATACTGCATAATACTGTAGCTGTACTGTGCTGTAAATTACACACTGTCTAGTAGACATTGTGCGTCCATCGTCCATTATGACAATAATAATAATAATCCTCTAGAGTCTGGACTCTATAGATAATCCTTAAAATAGTCTGTAACGATCATAAAGCTCCAGCTGTGTATGTCACCATAAATGGAGATTGAAATTTATAGGACGTTTAAGAATTGAGGAGAAAATTATAGAAAATAGATAAAAGTATAAACGTACCATGTCTATTATCTATACTATCTACGTAAATACTAAATACAGATATGTGTAATGTCTAAAAGGTTAAATAGTTTTGGGTTCAAACGTGACAAAACGTCTAGTTTCTAAATTAATGTATTATGTAGTAAAATCATAGTAAATACTAAATACTATGAATTGGGATTTAAGATGGACATAGTAAAATCCTAGTAGATACAGAATAAAGATATGTAAAGATTAAAGACAGCTGAATTAATTTTTGTTTGTTTGTTTCTTTTTTTTTGCAGAACATGAGAATTGGTTTGGATTGGATGAAGTACTGGGACCACTAGCTATCAGCATCAAGAGGGAACGAGTAGTTCAAAATCTTCAAAATTCTACCAACACAAATTTAAGCAATTTATATCGACTAATTGTTCGTTCCACCGAGGTAAGAAAATAAATCTTTAAGTAACTATATTTTCAAACTTCCCGTATAAAAATATAAGAGTGTATTCTTGATTCTTTATGATGTATCCAGACACTAGATAGATGTATTATGCTCATTTATTTAGCATTTAGCATGCACATAGGAAATAGCAAATCATATATAATATTATATCCTTTGAAGGTAGGAATTCTTTGAGGACAAGATGAAAAGAATCTCATTAGATATGCTTGTTGACTTGTGTGGGTTCTTAGTTCTTAGTTCTGACGTATTCTGTATTCAGTATTCAGCCTTAGGATTCGGTAAAAATGCTTGCCTAAATCCAAAATGTATAAGAATCATCGTAAATCCTCAACTTTACAATGTGTAGAATGATACATGAATGAAAAGACGTTGAAAGGAAATGAAAAGATATTATTCATGGCTTGGTGATGATGTGATGGTTGATAGTTGATAGCTGAAAGTATCAAAGTATCTAGTGTTGCGAAAAATAATATCGAATATCGAATCTATACTTGGTACTACTTTTATTTTGTATTTTGTATTGGACACGGAGTGACTCAACCAGTGAAAGACAATCCAATCCAATCTGAACCTCAAGAGGATGATTAGTTAAGTCATTCAAGAAGAGAATCGATAGCATTAAGAATATTTTATTTTGTCATACTATATCTAGTAAATAAAAAGACGGATTTAGAAATCATAGAAATGATACTGATGAATGATGAGCATGAATCGTACATTGTAGATTGTACGTATCTAATTCTTGTAGTACATTAAATATTATATAATATTGTGTGAGTTGCTCATTTAATCCGTCCATTATATTGTGAAGATTATAAGTACACTTGTATATTTATGAATTCGTAAATTATTTACAATTTACAATATATGAATGAATCAATGCAAATCACAAAGTAGATACGATTCTATTCTATTGATCAGGCTTGAAATTAGATTCAGGGTGTACTAGTGTGTCTGTATTTGGTATTTGAAAATATTTATAAGAAAGAATCAAGAATCAAGTTATTGTCATGTGAAAATATTGAATGACTCCATTGTGATTTTTATTTTTTTTCAACAGTTGAATACACTACGTGGGTCTATACTTGAGGAAAGTATACCGGGAATCAAACCAAATAGCAGTAAAGGTGGTTTACATGCTAAAGAAGTCATAGAATTTCTCTTGCCGGAAGTTCAGCTTTCATGGTAAGAAAAAATATTATATTTATTATGTAAGTTTCACTGTACTTTATATTTTATGTTATGTGTGTATTCAACAGTATACTTTGTGTATTATGTGGATTATGGATGAAGAGATTTTGTATCTAATATTTTATGTATGTACATTGTACAAGTGTATCAACTTCCGATGTAATGATAAAGAAGAAAATGATGCCACAACCGCAAAATCCTGGTTGTGCATACGAACAACTCATTTTTTTTCTTATTTTAACATTTACTATAGTCATTGTTCAACTTTTGAGAATATTATTTATATCAATACACTGTAGTAAAAAAGAGAATATATTCTATACCTGTATAAATATGTATACTTTACAGTTTACAGTATTCTAGTTTATAATATTTCTTTTATATAAAAATGTACATGTGCGTCAATTGTAGACTGTAGATTGTACATAGACGAAAGCTGATCTTTAGAATTTACAAGTAGCCAAAGTGTATAGTATTAAGAGCTAAGAGCAGATGACAGCTGTGCACTTATCTGAAATCCAATTCCAAATGAGTGGATGAGATACACATATAAATATTTAGATGATGATAAGGGATGTTTCTCTATTTCTATTTTCTCTATTTTTCCCTCCACAGCCTGAAACTGGGAACGCAGACACAGTCAACTGAGGACCAACTTGTGAAATTGGATGACCAGGGCCTGACACGTAAACATAAAGTTGGAATAATGTACTGTACCGCATCAGATAGGAATGAAGAGGAAATATATAATAACGGTACGTGCTTCCAGTTACTAGTTATCTCATTTCTAGTATTTTTAAAGATGCACATTTTATATTATTATATAATCTATTATGATGCGTATTGTATGTGTTATGTGTAAAGATAAATTACTAAAATTCATGCATGTCTATAATCTATATGTGTATGTGTTTTTTCTTTGGTAAACCTGAGTTTGTTTTGTGATTGTATTTAGTATTTAGTGAATGTTGAATGTTGACACACGTGGGTTTTATTTTTTTGAATTTGAATTTTGTTTGTTTATAGAGGAGGGAAGCCCAGCCTTCAACGAGTTTCTTGATCTTATCGGCCAAAGAGTAAGACTTAAGGGATTTGACAAATACACTGGAGGACTTGATAATAAAGGTGCGTTACTCTATGTGCTATCTTTTATATAACTTTAGACGTAATAACATGTATGTTTCACTTTTTATTCTTTGCTCCATGCAGTTAGGATAATTATTCTGTGTACAATATGCTTCTCGAAATTCGAGTTTCAAATTGTTCATGCATAAGTATGTAGTTTGTCTTTTTTCTACAATACGTTATCCTCATACTCGTTCCTCGTTATCCTCGAATCACTTTGAGACTGGAAGGATTAGAGGAAATTAAATAAATTGTCCAGTGTGTGCCTCAAAGCGTGCATTGTGTGTAGTTTGTATGTAGATTGTAGAATGTAAGGAGAATGATGCAAATCCTATTCATGTTTTTGAGAATGTGGGCACGATGTATGAGGTAGATAGAAAGTTACGTACGACAAAACTACTACACATAATGTTATGTAAAATCTAAAATGTACAATGTGCTATCCATCTGTACTCTGTGCCCTATACAGTGTACAGTTGATAGTTAAATAACGATGGTTGAGGATTGAGCAGGGATTTATCTGTATGTACAATGTACGTGTAGAATATAGAACCAACTCCAAAGCCAAAGCCAACTTTACTGTTTACGCTGTTTACTATCCAAATACCGTTTTAAAGTTGTGTGTTTTGTATTTTGTACACATTTTGTGTCTAGCACACATTTCACTGGATTTAAGATTTTAAGTATGCGTCAGCTTCAGCTTCAACCCATCCATTTCCAGTTTCCATTCATATACTTGTATCTAATGTGTACAGTGCCTACAGTGTAGAGGGAGATGGTCCAGAATAAAGAGAGTAGAGAGGTTCATGTGACTACAGCCTACAACTAACCATTTAAACTAACAAACAAACAAACAGTGGACACTTAATGACATAATGGATGACATTTTCAAAGTGTCTTGTTATTTGAAAAATCTACGCGTTCAGTCAGTCGTCAATCGTCAATTCTTGTTGTTCATGTTGAAAGAAGAGGAAGAGGACGGGCCATAGTCTAGCTTATAGGCTAGATTGACTTTGACTCACCAGTCACTAGTCACTAGATACTAGATACTGTGAATTTGGAATTGTGGTGTGTAGCCGTTGTCTCTAATGTCGAATCTCGAGTCTAGAGTCTCCAGTCTCAAGGTACAATAAACAAGGGACAGAATTTATGTATTGTTGTTTCATGGTCCTCCGTTCTTTCTGTACTTGACTTTGGGTATTCATGGCTCAAGCAACAACCAACCAGTTAACTAGTCAACGCCATGTTATTATACTATAAACTACAATATTGTAGTAATTTACACTTTTTCACGTCAACTTGAAATATTTGTTTATCCATTATCCATGTACCTTCAATCTATATTCTACATGTATGTGTTTCAGCAGTAAAGAACCAGGGATCAGGAAATTTAAGATTACCACATTTACCGTTTACAGAAATAATAATAATAACTATTATTATTATTAGTATGGTTGTTGTTGTGAAAATTAATGTATCATGTGTTTATTTATATAAAGATGAATGTTCAATATTACAATATGCTTATCTTCATCCTATTTCTATTTCTGACATTGAGCCATGATAATACAAAGTACCAAGTGCAAAAAAAGAGAGAAAATAGACAATGAACCTCAACGTATGAAGTATGAAAGTAAGAATGAAACATGTTCAATTTTCAAGTGCCTTGTAGTACACAATATTACGACTCCTTAGATTCTAGATTCTTGATTCTAGATTGGTTTGAGTTTGACTTTAAAAGCTGTATTTAGTATTTACTACATTTATTGTGGATTGTAGAATTGTACATGTACTGTATTTAGGATTCCGTAGTCTGAAGTCTATACTATCAACTATCAACCTTTTTTTTATGGATGACACTTTTATTATTTGATGTGAAGAGAATCTGAATGGGCAGTCCACAATCCACAAGATAAAGATAAGACACCGACAATGACAATGACAATCATAATAACGTGTTGTCGCCTCACGAAAACCAAATTACATCGGCACTCTCTCCTCTAGTATATCTAGTATTTTCTTCTGTATTTTTCTAACTCACTCTTTTGAATTTCCTCGTCTGTACATGATACATAATACATATGTGGTTGGTTGGTTGTTGGTATATTTGTTCCTTGTGTCTTGTTTGTTGTCTCGAATCCAAGTTAATTTCCGTGGATTTCAGATTTCAGGCGACAAACATTGTATATTGTATGAGGAACAACCTCATAAAATATGTACAAGACAACAAGAGAAAGACAGAGAGAGAGAGAAAAGAGGCAGAAACAACCTTTTTTTTTATTTGAGGAGGAGACCAAGTACAAAAAAAAAGTACCACGTACATGTATTTTATTTACAGGTTTTTCAATTGTAATGGTCGTAGTTTGTAGTACATATTGTGATTTTTGACTCTGATTTTGATTTTATATGAATTTAATGAACGTTGGTGAATTTCTAGAGTCAAGATTCATGCTGATATTTTTTATGTATTTTGTATTTTGTTTGAAATCTCTTTGTTTCCGTTTTGAATTAGAAAACTTGTATTATATATTGTACATTGTGCATTATGCCTTCAGTTATTAATCTGATTCCATTTATTTTCCTCTCAATTTCAAATAATAAAAAGAATAATAATTGTATTATTAAAAATTTTGCAGTTTTACTTTTTTGTCTTTGAAAAATTGTCTTGAGCTACCAGCTTCAATCTTCAATCTTCTACCTTGAATTTTTTTTGTATTGCTCAAGACTCAAGACTCAAGACTCAAGATGAACGTACTGAGAGTGAGAAAAGATAGCGAAAGAAAGAAAGAATGAAGAATTTGTTATAAAGAATTTGATGAAAACACTTGAAGCGAAAGTACATTCAAACTACAGACAAATAGGTAGATAGATAGATAGATGGATGGATATTGTACACAGCATGAACACTCATTCATTAAAATTAAAGTTCATTGTAAATGATACGCCTTGTCCACAAGACGGAAATGATTTTCATTCCAGGGGACATGTCCAATATGATAGTATGAGAGTGTATCGTGTACAAAGTACAAATGTACGAATGTGTCTACAAAAGAAGGAATGAAAAATAGACCTACGAGTGCGATTTATATAGTAAATAGTAAATATAAAATAGTAAATGTACAATATAATATATATATTATACATAGTTCTCTTTTGATAATACTATTCCTATAATTTTTCTACACTCTATAATATAATATATAATATATATAAAATACGGGTATACTTTATACTTGATATTAGATACTGGTCTAATAAATTGCACAAGGGGATTTTTTTTTCTATGGGTTCTCCTTAGTACTTCTTAGAAATGTCTTACCGCTGTCGGATTAGATGAAAGGTCGAAGTCTAAGGCGTCACACTTTTATTGATGTCTTGAGTCTTGAGTTTAGAGTCCTCAGTCTTTAGAATGTGCCCACTGCCTACTTGGATTCAATATAAGGGAACAAAAAGTATGAGCTACCATGAATCATGATTCATGAATAAAATGAAACAAAATAATAATAATAATAATTGTATTAGGTATTAGGTATTATGAGTGAGAATTTGTAAAGATATATAATTATCCATAATGATAATGTGTAATGTGTATTGTTTTGTCCGCTCGTATCTCCTATATTATAATTGTATATCTTTTGCCTTTTGCAGTTTACAGGAGTAGTAATAGAAATGTCATCTAGCACAGTAATACATGAGTGAATAATATAACATGACGACTGACGACCAAGATATGTGTAATAGTTTGTACTATATTATTGATCGTACGCTGTTTGGTCGGAAAAATTCTCAGGAATTTCAGACCACGTTATTTTCATGTTGGTCATTACCCATTACCCATTACGGTGAATTGTGAATTGTGAGATATTGTGTAGAATGTAGAAAGAAGAATATGGAATATGGAATGTACAAGATGGAACAACATTCGCATTTTGTTCACATTAAACTTCACAGTGCAGTGCTGACAAGTGACAAGTGTGTGTCTGTTCTCTGTTGTCTCTTGTTGTACTTTGTACATTGTACTTGGTTCGTATGTTGGATGTGGCCTGTCCTATAATATAATATATGTGTAAAGATGTCTCATTTTTCTTGAAAAGGTCTCAACTCCCATTGAAACTTCAACTGTAAAAATAATTTTTATCACACATCACTATCTGTGAACATGATGAACTCCATTTCTGTACGATGCAATCATGAAGAGCAAAGGGTAGGAGATATTCCTACATCATACATGTACAATGTACAGATATATTAACATAATGAGTACAGACTACAAACATTGTAGGTGGTAGTAATATTTATATATAAATTCTGCATCATTAAAGTCATGGATCGTAATACTGAATACTTGCATCATTTTTTTCACATTTACACGAGATACTTTTATTACGATATTATGTTTACAATTAGCCATTGTAGTATAATCAATACTTTTTATCTAGCATCAACAATCAGCAGCTAAGAATTTGTTTCACACTGTTCCAATTGATTTGAAACAAACTATTATTTGCACAAACTTTGTACTACACCTCATGCGTACATTGCAAATTTTACATGGTACATAGAACTGTCGACATTAAGAAATAAATAATAAATGTGCATAAGAATTGAATGGAGAAAAGAGAAAAGGGTGTCTTGAATCTTGAAGGATGGTATTTTTAATGTAGACATGAAAATACTAGTATCTAGTATTCTATAGTAAATCAAAGTTCTTGGCCCGTACTACGCATATCATAATATAGTTAAATGTTTGGAATGTGTTTACATAATCATTATTTATATCATATTATTAATAATTCAAAGATTGTTTATTTATTTATTTATTTTCTTGTGTATTTCAGACGACTCGACTGGACTCTATTCTGTGTACTCTCAGTATCAGGATTGTGAAGTGATGTTTCACGTTTCAACGTTATTACCGTTTACCAGTAACAATAGACAACAGGTATGTCATGCTGTCAATAATTTTCCTCCTTTTATTTATTTCTACCATACACACTACACAGATATTCACATTCGCTACTCCTGACTCCTGATGTATATTATTACTTGATTTTTTTATATACATTTAGCATTTAGAACAATCAAATGTGTGTCTAGTGTCTATGTAATATTTAGTGTTCAGTATTTAGTAGCTATTTAAATTTCATTTTTATGAGGGTATGAAAACTTGGTAAAGTAGTGATTAGGACTTTTGAATTATGAAGAAACATGTTCTCTTTTGTGAGTCAGTCAGTGTACAGTGTAGAGGATAATAGGTTTATTTATGAACCTCCATATTTTTTGATACAATGTTTATTGTGTATCTCGTACATTGTACATATTATTATTATATATGAGCTATCATATACGTGTGTGAATTTCAGCTGTATAATGTATAATATGCATAGAGTACACACTACACATATAGTTTGTAAATTGTAAATATTGGTTTCATGTATTGTGTATGAATGAATGAATGAACGGCTACAGAGTAATAATACATAATACAGAATACGTAGTAGTAAATATGAATGAATTCACTTTCATAGTAAATATTAAATACTTTACATGTTGTTATTTTTATATTTTGTGAGAGACTTTTTATGTTAAATACTTTATCCTTTATGTATTGAGTATTCAGCTATTGAGAATCATAATTTTTAATATGATATCATATACATATGATGAATTCTTTTATTCAGGATATTTTTACATGATGTATCAAAATTTTTAATATGTGTGTACAATTTACAATGTACATGCACGTGAGTATTGGCGTATCTTTAGTTGATAGGTATCAAGAGCAATTTAATCTGTCAGGGTATGAAAAACAAGCCATATGATGAAAATGTACATACTTTTGTCCGTTCTCCATCCCATGCTGCACCTCCTACTTCTACAAACACACAAAATACATAGTATCAGACCTCAAAACGAGTGTATAATATTATTGTGGATACATGCTGCTGCACTTTGCAACAGATAGACTAGCTACACATATTTATATTTATTTATTTATCTATTGTTATTTTTAACTATTCGTATTTGATTTCGTATGTTTGTATAATGTGTAGAGTGTAGACTCTGTGACTTTGTGTTTGTCATTTGTCATCCTACTGAACTGTACTGTGTTATCACCTTTATTTCCTATTTAAGTGGAAATCTTGAGTCAAAGATATACTTATATTATGCTATTAACTATGAACTATAATCTGTAATACATTTGTATATCGTGTTACGCAATCCGGAGAGTCATTAAGAAGAATTAGTTATTGAAATGTTCCTTTTTAAAGACATTATGTTACGAGCTGATTATATGTGTACATATGCATTAAATATTATATGTATAGTGTATACATTTCAAAAGTGTGCACAAGACATTGATTGTGAATGAATGTTGCTCATTGGATGTCTTATTTACAAGTGAGTTTGTTGTTACCTGTTTATCCTGATACGGTTTATATTCTTTAAATTTTGAATAGGGATTCACCATTCACCCATTCATTTTTGCATGCATGTATGTAATACTGTGTATGTATGGTGTATTGTGAATGAAAAACATATTCATTCAATTCCCATCTACTTTTTTCACTTACCATCAACATGACGTCTGAAAGAAAGAAGGAAAGAAATAAACGTCATCGTAAACTATATATAGTGTATGATGTATCTTGTGTCTTGTGTCTTCAGGTTTATGTAATGTGTAGATAGGTGCTCATTTTACAAGTATATTAAAGGACGTTGTTGTAAGTATATGATTCCTGTAATGACAAAATGAAAAAGACAAGATGTGTGCACATAATACTGTACAATGTACATTATGTCTCCAACATTTTTATGCCTTACTCTCGAATGTCGAATCTCAAAACTTTTGAGTCAAAAGTAATTATTCGTAGACACGGTTGAGATTAGATTCTTGTACCTTTTAAATTCTTCTAAATGAATAAAAATAAGTACACTGCTGTTTGCTGTGTTTTTTAAATGTACAATTGTATATTGTACATAATATAAGTTGATGATTATGACTGTCGTTGCTTCTGCTGCTGTTGCACATACATGCATACTTGTGCTCAAACGTAGATGTATTTTCAATGGCTGGGGTTGCTGTTTTCTGGCTGTAGGATGAGGTGATTAATTACTAGAAGTTAAAACTATTGAAAATTGTAATTACAACGTGGGACAAATAAGGATTTTGTGTGATTTGTAATAATTGTAGATTTTAGAGAAAGAGGAACAACATACGATCTAAGGTATAATAATCATAAAACATGATTTTTTGAGAAAGTTTTCACAATTATCATTATCCGCATTCTCTAATACTTTGGTGTATGATGAAAAAACCTTCTTCTGTAGGAGCTGAAGTATGTACAATGTACATTCTACACTATAAATGTGAATTAAGTTGATGGCTATAGTTTCATAATTCTGAAATGGGCTTCTTTCAGTTGAAAAATTGTCTAGAATCCTGTGGATTGAAAGAAAGATACCTGCAAGAAAAAAGAAAATGGCAATTTTATAAAGTAGTATTATAAAAGTAATAAGTAATGAGTATTATGTATTATGAAATCAGAATTATTATTATGATTGTTTATTACTTTTCTGAATTGGTAGAAAGTAATTATGAACGTATTACAAGTTTGTAAATTGTAAACACATTTGATACTTGTCTTCTGCTGTCCACCCACAACCCACAACTACATACTACATACACCTTATACACTGTACCGAGTAGTAAAAGCAGTAGCATCTAATAAATAAATGATAATATATTTTATGAATATTTTACACTGTACATTGTACATTGAGCAAAAGATGCATGTTTCAATGTTGTAATTTGTAATATTTACAGAGGAGTATAGGTTGTATTTATTAGATATTATGTAATGTGTATTAATTATGTGAAAAAGGACGAGTTGATTGAAGATGTATGATTATTTTTTCATTGTTACCCTTTTTTTGCAGTTAATGAGAAAACGACATATTGGCAATGATATTGTGACGATCGTTTTTCAAGAACCCGGTTCCATCCCCTTTACACCACATGGCTTTCAAATCCGATCCCAGTTTCAGCATGTTTTCATTGTCGTAAGATGCTCCAATCCATGCACGGAAAATACTTGCTACAGGTAAGAAAATCAAGCTTCTTTACATTGTACATGCTTTGATATTTAAGTTACAGTTTTTATTTTAGTAAAAGGTAAAATTAGATCAGTACTATAAATAACACAAAGAAAATGAAAGTTTGATAATAAATAATAACAATTAAAACAGACTAATTTACTTGATTCATAATTGAGCGTTTAATTTTAGTAAACAGTGTACAATATTTGGAATTTCGGTACTTGACGCTGTTTGTTTGTTGTTTGTTGAATAGTCAAGAAAGTTTTACTCTAATAAGGAAATAAATATTCTCGATGTACATTTCGCTTAGTATTAAGTATTATATATATTTTTGTAAACTATAAAGTGAGTTGAGGGGTAATTTTCACGTAGTTATACAAGAATTCTATCCAAGAATTGTATGCGCTCTTGAAGAAAAAGGGTTAGGCCTGGAGCTTGAACCATTTTTTTCCATTTCCAAGTAAACTTGCTGACTCCGTCTCTCTCTTGTTCTTTATTCTATATCTATTTTTTAATGTATTATAAGTATTACCGTGTGTACGCACATTTTCTTTCAAATTTTGAAAACTGCTACTAGCAACAATATCATTTGAAGTCGAGTCTCGAGTCTCAACTAGTATACATAATTTTTTCTGATAATACAGCATAATAGTGTAATAGATAGTATTTTGTATTCAAACTTTCATGTTGGAATTTTTTTTTTCAATTTATTTTCTCTTTATAGCGTGTCGGTTAGTCGATCAAAAGAAGTTCCTTTGTTCGGCCCGAAGCTTCCGGAAAATGCAAAATTCTTAAAAACAAAAGAATTTGTGGACTTCCTCTTGGCTAAAGGTGAGTGGTAGAAAAAAAAACACCTAGATATTATTATGATTATATAAAATTATACGTCAAAGTTCAAAGTGTAATAGATAATTCATTAATCATTAATGTAGTGTAATATCACAAGTGAGCACGAGATATTTTTCTACCTATTTCAAAGTTTATAGTGTAGTTTTATTTTTTTATGTATACACAGTTTTATTAAGAAACGGTTATATAGATAATAGATATTATATTCTCCTACCATGATATTTCCTAGTCTACAATTTACACTGTATTATAATAATTGAATTTTTTTTTTCAGTGATTAATGCGGAAACGGCAACCTACCGCTCAGAGAAATTTACAACAATGGCAACAAGAACTAGGTAAGTTTTATTGTTCCTTTGATTTTTTTTTCTTCTCTTAACATCCGATCCGATTCCGTATAAAAAATTAATAAAGGAAAAGGAGAATACATGTATGATTTTTGAAATAAATAGTCCAATGTGCAAAAGTTGATATTTGATATTTCAAGATTGAAAGATTGAAGAGGCTCTTTTGTATTTTTCTGGAACATGTACACTTTTTATTCAATGTATTCTTTCTCCCTTTTCTCATTTATAGGCAAGAGTATTTGAAGGACCTCGTCTCCAACTATTGTAGTTCCACATCCATTGATCCACGACCGAAATTTTGTAAGCTTTTAATATTATTATATTGTATGTATAAATTTTCTTCTAGATTCTGGATTCTAGATATACCATATTAATACATTTTGCCATTATAAAGCCCAAAGTCTTAAATGTCACGTCATCAATTCAATCTTCCATGCATATTTATATTTTTATATGCATACTTCAATACACGTGGAATCCATTTCCCATTCAGATGTTTAGAGTTTAGACATCAAGAGGAATATGTGCCAAGTAGAAAATAGAAGAGACCGATAGAACATGATCTTGTATCATCATGTATGTAGGATGTAGGATGAATTCAACTTCTTGTATGTATATTGTATATTTATGGACTTTCTTATGTTTTGTGTATTCATAATGTACAATGTACATTTATGTAAATAGTAAATAAGTATAAAATATGATCAGTCCATTTTGTTTAAGGATTAGGATTCAATTGTTAGTCTACGCCTATTATAAAACAAAAATACATACATGCACAGTGGTGTTATATGTATGTATAGATAGTAGATACAAAGTCAATCTTGAATCTCGAATCTTGACTTTGTTCTATTGTAAAATGATGTATCTAAAAAAAGACGGGATTGAAAGGAACTGAAAAGGATAAAGATGGATTGATATTTGCCACAATGAACATTGAATGGAGAACATGTTATATCTTTCATATTATGTATTATGTAGATATTATGATTATGATGACGAGAGAAAAGTTGAGTGGGCTTACATTGGCATTGTGTGATCATATGATGTATTCTGTATTATGTAGAGGTAATAAAAGAAGGGATTGAATTTTGAGATTTGGGGATTTCGAATGAAAAGGCGAGAGGGATGAGATGGATTTTTTTTTCATTCTTTTTGTATTCTTCAACTCTTTTCTTCTTTTTTTTGTAGCTATGCTTCCGTTTGGCAATAAGAAGAAGGAGATGGTTAGACCACGATTTAATCCAGAAGGCACACTCCGTGGAGCTCTCTCATGGGCCGTGTATTTAGATGACAATTCTTTGGAATCAAGACTTGATGCTTACCTGGCTCTTTCTAATGATAGTTTAACTATCATTGACTCTACTTCTCGTGAACCTGTCTTTGCAATTCCGTCCAAGTCTATTCTTGGATGGAATTCATCCATGTGCAATAGGTAACTTTTCTAAACTGAAATAAAAAAACATAAAACGCTAATGAAATATGCTTTTTTATTTTTTTGAAAAAACCGAATGACCTTTATGAATTAATGTTTTTTTTTGTCCATAGTTTAAGAATATATTATCATCAAGGGGAATGTGTTACAATTCATGGGAAGGAATCAACTGTATCCGGAGATCATGAGGATCTGTTGGAAATTGTTAGTCGTCTTGAAAGTATTACTCAGGCTTGTGAAACTCAGGAATTTATACTAAGGAGGAATGAACTGAATCAGTTGGGGTTTCATGTCATGGCAAGTAAAAATTACCCCTATAAATTATTCATTTTTTACATATTAGAACATTATTGTCATTTATTGATAAACTAAAGTTGAAGTATTAATCCAGTTCTCTTACGAACTTTCATTGTAAATAATAATTCAAAATGTTCTAATCTTGCATTTGTACGTTCATGTAGCAGGATGGAGTGGTGACAGATGTATCGGGGTATGCTGCAAAAGCTGGATTGAAAAAAGGATCTCGTTTAGTGGAAGTGAGTTTTAATTCAAAAGTATTTATTCATTTATTTTTATGAGGATTTTAATAAGGAATAAATAATATTGTGTCATATTATGTAAAAACATGTCTCTCAATTAAACCACAGGAATTATATATTGTAATACATTGAGAAAAAATTCATGTTTTTTTTCTTTCTACATAGATTTGCAAAGTAGCTGTAGCCACACTGACACAAGAACAAATGATTGATTTTCTGAAAACATCAAATGCAGTCGTTGTCTTGACCGTTCCTCCGTTACCTGATGGTTCCCCTAGAAGAGGCTGTGATTCAAAAAACTGCCTATTTACATTGGACATTGAGGGTGAATATGAGAATTTAAACTTGAATAGTTCATTAGATGATGAGCCTCCATCTTTAATTCATCAGTTCAAAACTCCCATGTCCAATTTACCATCTGGTTCAGTAGCTGGAAATCATCGTAAGAGGTAAAAAAAAGTTTTTTCAAGTTTTCCACACACATGTAAGATATAAGATATGCCTATATAATATATATAGTTCATTTGACTATATCCATTTGATAGTTGTAGCTAAAAATTTCCAGATAGATCTACTTTTTATTCTACAGCTTATTTCTACAGCTTTAGATACTATAATAAACAATAATGTAATATATTATTTATAATTTATAATAAAATTACTTAAAATAATCATTATGGTGATGGACTTACACAGGTATGAAACAAATAGAAGCTTTTCTCCTCCTCGCTCATCTAATTCTTCCGGCTATGGAACTGGCTCATCAAGCAAGTCTTTTTCCAGTGCAACTGATCATCTACCTAATGAGGTATGTAATTTTGCAGCATGAGGTGTATTTCTTTTTATATAATACTTGACGAATAAATAACTCATTAATTTAGTGCATAATTTTTCAAGCATAATATAAAATAAAATAATATATATATATATAGCTGAAACAATGCTAAAAGCTGATGCATCTCACAAGCATGAACATGCTTTTATAATTGTTCTGTTGGTTTGACGGTTTTGAGTTTTAAGTTTTAATAAGAATGAAAAAGATAGATTAAGATAAATATCAGTAAAAGGAATCATATGAAAGTTTAAGAAAAGTACAGAACATTCATATCTTGATTTCCAGTCATACACATACGCAATACGCAATGTACCTATGTATTCAGTATTCAGTGTGTACTTTTTTGCCCTACAACATGTACATTTTTAGTACAGAAAAATTTATACAGTATAAAAACAGAGTAAAGTTTTTTTTTCAATTATTATAAATCACATAGGTGTAGTCTTTTGTGTAGATGTATTTTTACACAAAAGAGATATATAGAAAGAAAAGTCTGAAGAAGAAGAAAAAAAACACACAAAATGTATGGGAAAAGCAAACCAAAGTTTTTTCATAGAATCTGCATAATGTGTTTGTGTAGTAGTGTAGTTGTGGTACATGATCGGAGTTTATTGTTCGCAATCAAAAAATATGTGTGAAGTAAATGGAACTTTTTCCCATGCTACTGCTGTAGGTTCTCACATTCTGTATAATTTTATATCTTTTATCTAATGCTTCTTGTTCATTTACTATAAAAATGCATGGACACAAATGTTAACTTTACCTTTTCATTTTGTACAATTCAAGGGATAAAGAATACAATAATAAGCTTGAGCATGCAAGTACATAGTACATTTACAATGAAAAAAGAACATATATATACATACATATATTTATCAGTGCAGACATTTGATACAGTTTATTTCATTTTATGTTTTACATTTATATATTTGCCTTTATATTCTATTGAGACTATACATTGAAATTTGAAATACATAGATGGTAGATATGAAACAAAAATATGGAAAATATATATAACTTATAACTAGAAAAAAAATCACAAAAAATACTTTATTAGATACACTGTTAAAATTTGTACTTTTCCTGCAAAATGTTCAACAGAGGACAAATTGCCATCCAAATAATATATATTGATACTCCTACGGATTTTCTATAAGGTTTTATGAAAGTTTGGAATTGAGAAGTATATAAACATTAGAATTTCTTACAAATATTCTACAACTATGAACTATGTATAATTTATTATTCAAAAAAAAAAGTAAAGCAAAAGCAGTCATCAAACTTTAAACGTAAAATGTCTGAAACAGGATGTAATTTTTGAAATAATTGAAGTTCATGTTTGTAGTTTGTAGACTGTAAATATAAGCGGAATGTAAACACACACTTGTACATTTTGTACAGAGTATACATAAAATGTGTACACATAGGATGTGAGGGTGTACTTTTTTTCATTATTATATAATTTGATAGAATTCTATTACACATTTTACATGTACACAACACACTACACACACAACCCTGAAGTTCATTCCATGTTTTTAGTCTATTAATTATAGAAGGAGAACTACTGTGCGATTTTCTTCTATATTATATTACATTACATTATATTATGTAAACACAAAACACACACACAATTCTACATTTTCTACTACTACGATCATCTCTTCACATTTCACATGTTTTTGTCTTGGATCAGTATTATGTATTATGATGTGTTTCAATATTGTTATTTTAGCGAAATACACACTGATTTCATGATTACACCTCCCATTTTTTCAATAGTTTTCAATAGTACATTTTATGAGCAATAGTTTCGTAGTAATTCTAATTGTAATGTATCATAATATCATATTATACAGATGGATTTAGGTGCGTTCATGCTATTTTTATAATCTACTGACTACTGACACAGTATAGATACTACAAACTAACTAGATATTTTTATTTATGATTCATGTATAATGTACACAATGTACATGTTTTGAACTTTTGTAAAGAATGGAGAATGATTTCGTTTACACAGTCTGAAAATTTTTGAAATGATTCTTTCATGTGCAGTAGTAGAGTATTTTTTTTCTTGCGTGTTGTATCCATCAAAAAAATATAGAGCATGTGTGTATTGTGTATAGTCTACAAAAGTATACATATACCACATACACGTGAAATGAAGTCTGATATGTACACTCGAAATTCTATTATACATGTATATGTAGAATGTAGACGGAACTCATAAGTCTCGTATGAGAGAAATAATACAATAAAAAAAAAATCATGGTATGGAATTATTCTAGATTCTAGATTGGTAGTTTTGTAGAGTGTAGACAATGGTGCAAAATCAAATAGAGAATGAAATGATTGACTGGCTACAATAACAATAGGATGCATAACATATATTATATACAATGTGTAATGTGTGTCATTGTTTATGTACATACTTTTGTGTGTAAAGTGTATGTAAAATATGTATGCATAATGATAGTGTTTTATGGTAAAATTCGTATAAAAAATTCTTGACAAAAGGAAAAAGAAAACAACTACTCATCCTTAATATTGTATGTATATTGTATGTGTCTAGGAACCAGGAGCACTCGTTTCATCCAGTGGAATAGACCAACGATGGTATGATCTGTCGGAAAATGTAGATGTAACAACGAAAGGAAGTTTAAATAAAAATGGTAGTACTTCTCCGCCTCCGATTCCGAGACGTGGTGGTGGTATGGTAGTGTCACAGTCCACTCGTCCCACCTCTACTACCAATAACATAAATAATAACAATGCAAATATTATTGTTGGACAAGGAAATGGAAGGCTCACCTCTACTACTATTACTGCTACAACACCAACCATACAACCACAATCCCTTCAACAAAATGGAACAACTACAGTGGTTGTTGTGAATACTAAAAGCAACAACAACAACAACAACAGCAATAATAATAATAGTTTAACTAATAATCAAAATAATAATATTAATGCCAGCCCTGTTAATAATAATAGTAATAATAATAGTCATCATCAACATCATTTACATCATAATGGCATTAATGGTAGCAGTAATAAAAATGGTATTAAAGTAAATGGAAGTCCAATGAATGCCACATATATGACACCAACACCGATTGACAAGAATTTTGTAACCAAAAGGGAATTTTTCACCCGAAATAATCCACATCATGGATCCTTTCATACAAAATTGTCACCCTCAAGAAGTCATGATTTACTCCATTTAAAGAGTACATATGGACTTCAGCATCCCCAATTGAAAGCCTTCCCCAGTTCACATGATGGACTAGATGAATATGGAATCATAAGTAGAGGATCACCAATGAGTACAAGATTATTACTTTTGAATCGACACGGTGATGGAGGAAATGGAGCCGTATATCAAGCAATAAACCCCGGAGGAATGAGTTTGTACACTTCACCCCATTTAGTTGAGGATACAGTAAAAGGTTTGTAAAATAAGTTTTATGTATATAGTTAAAATTTTGTGTGGCTTACAAAGAAGAAAATAATGTTTTACAAAAAATCTGAAACTAATAATCTTTTTTATTTTTCTGTGTACATAGGAAAAGTGACTTATTTAACAGATTTTCCCTTAACTCACAGTCATTCAACAGAAAACATGGTAAAAAGAAATACACACACTGTTAATTTTATATCTATTATATCTCAGAGTTTTTATCAAAAAAAAAACAATCAAAAAGTACACTCATTCTTCTCCCTGTTTTACTTTTCTCGTATTGCAATGTTAATGTTAACAATAGAAATTAAAAATAATTGATTATTTCATGTTTTTTTTTCTTTTTTGAATATTAGAATGGATATGACCAAAGATTGGATAGTCCTCATTTCCTTCAAAAGGATTTAAATGCCATTAAAAATGAACGCTTAGCTCTTCTCAAGTCAACTTATTTAGAAAAACATCGAGAAAGACTGGAACAACAAGCAGATAATGAGTCAAATAAAACTAGATTTTCTTGCCCAACAGACAGTATTAGTGGTGGATCTACAGGTTTGTGATAATATATATATATTATATATTGATATTGATCATAATTGATAATAAGTAAATATCATTCACACATGTTTTATAAATTTCATAATATTTTATTTGAATGTTTTGGGTTACAGATGACTTGAATTTCATAAGTAATGGAAAAATCAGACCCATGTCATTAAATAGTGGACGAACATCTTTAAACGCAAGTCCAAAAGTGAATGGTGAAGTCAAAATGCGTCAAGGGAATAGTTCAAATTCACGAAATCAAGCAAATCGAAATAGTACTTTACAAGAAGATTTAATTAAATTAATTGCTCCTGATTTAATACAAAATACTACTACTACTACTAATACTACTACAGGAACATTGATAAAAGAAAATGACAACAATACTTCTTCTTCATCTACCTCTTCTTCTCCATTAGTTTTAGACCATTACACCCATTTGAATGTGAATGGAAATGCTAGTAATAATAGACCAAGTAGTAGTAGTTCAGTTCCCATTAAAACGTTACAAAATTTAAAAATCCGTCCTGTTAGTTGTGGTGGAGAACCTGCTTTAACCAATAATAATAATAGTAATACCCCTTCTTCTGGTCATCATGGAAGAATATCATCACATGTAAATGTAACTCCTACCTCAACTAGAAATGGACAGAGTAATCATCAATTTCTTCAAAGTATTCCTCTTATAAGGCAAAGACAAACAACAGGAGCAGCAGCAGCAACAACAACAGAAAAAGATGAAGAAATTTTGAATGAAACTAATATTGACAATAACAAAGTTTCAATGACAAATACACAGTCATCAATAGCACCAACAGCAACAACAACAATGATGATGAATCATGCTGCTACTACACCGAATATTCCACTACCCAATTCAATTGATTGGCGTAGTTTGGTTGATACTGCAACCAGAGCCTGCTGTGATATGGATGGTATTGTTGAGACTACTGCGTCCTCGAAATTATCTTTAATTAACCAAAGTACAAATAGGCCCTTAAATTTATCATCTTCCATACCCTTGTCCGTCGGTACTACTACAACTACTACTCCTATTTATAATAACAATAATAATGGCTTTCTTGGTTCAAATCTTCATTCTCCAAAGTAAGTATAATAATAATATAATATTTCATTCAGTTTTATATTTATTGATATTTTACTGTACTGATTATAGTGATATTATTATAATAAATAATAATAATGAATGGATCTTTTTGAAATTCAGTTGTTTATTTTGGATTTGTTGTATTGTTTCTTTTTTTTCGTAA
>JABASP010001893.1:0-24384 GCA_019776565.1 Sminthurinus signatus | reverse complement strand
GCCCATTTGATTATGTGTTATATACATATGGATTTGTAGTACTTCTTAAATCTGCATGGTGGCGCACACTGTACTACAAACAGGCTGATAATTTTAGATTTTCTTCTGAGATAAAAAGTTCTTTTTTCTCTTTCTGAGTATTTTTTGATCTTTGAGTTTTGTGTGTGTATAAAGAATCAGCTGTTCGACAGATACATGTTTATATGTAATATGTACATACTATAATATAACAATTCACAATGTTATTTTATAGTATAATATTAAATATTATAACATAATATTATGAATTATAATATTGCACACATGATAGAATATAAAAACAGTGATCATTTATATATTATTATTGGAAAATATAATATACAATAATGTGTAAAAACTAAAAGTAATTATAAAATTACATTTACTAATTACTCAATGGTAATTGACAGATTATAAATATTGGTATACACGTGATGTTACTTAGTTGATCAATTAGAAAATGGTGCATTATAAATCAAATTATCTAAAGTTAGCATCAAAAAATAGTATTTCTGAATCATACGAATTTAGTATTGGATGACTTTTAACTTTTTATATTCCAAAATAATTCAACAATCGTGAGGAAAAATAAATCCCGACAAAAAAGTGATTTTTTACTAAAAAGTATATGTATGTCAAAGTTCAAGTTCATTTCTATAATTTTTTGTAGTGTGATTTTATATTTCCTTTAGTGATAAAACTATCAACAATCATAAAAATTACTATTATTGCATTTAGTTGATTATTATACGACATTTATATATTCACAGTGCAAAACAATAAAAAATTTCTGGCCATTATAATAATTTTTATTTCTACAAAAAAAGGTTCTAATGACAAGTTTGAGTGATTTTTTGTTTGCTATCTGGTATCTGCAACATCAAAATAATTATCATTTATCATAATATAGTGATTCCTTCATGCTTACATTTCAGTTTCAATTGTACATTAATTGAATTTGTAAATGTATCAACGCGTTTTCAATTTCTAAAGAGTAGTTTGACTTTGAGGTATATTTTAATCATAATAAAAGTTGTTAAAACAAGTGAAACCCACAATATCTTGCAACATAAAATTATTATTTGTATTTTGATACTACTTTTTTGAAAATTGATAAAAAATTCGAATTTATTTTTAATTTTCAAAATATTTAATTTATACACACATCTGAAGTATTTTTTTTACGATTTGAATTCTTCTTTCCGCGAGAATTGAGCTCAACATGGATATCAGCTTTGTGTATGCACATACAATAAAAAAAATGTGAACAAAAAAAAATTGACTGCGACTAAAGCGACAACTACATGGATATTTTTCGTACTGATTCACGGAAAGGCGCGTCTTAACCACACAAGTGTAGTGCAGTGTAGTGAAGTTAAGTGTATATTTTCTTTTCTGTAGAGGATTCATGTCTTTGCTGTAGGGTATGAAGTATGCATACAATGCAGCATACTATACACTATACATACTACATACACAGGCATTTCTGTGTGATGTATCCATGTGCTATTTCTGTTAATGGGAAGTGGAGGAAATAACATGGAAGAAGAAGAAGTAAAAGAAGTTGAAGGGAAGGAGAAGGATGAAAGATGCAGGTGAAGGGTGAAGAGCAAGTTTGTTGTTCAAGAAAGAGGAGAATCCCTCAAAGTTGGATTTCTGTAAGTACAAAGTATGTGTACAAAGAAAGAATCCAACTGTACATCTACATTCTCAATTTCTCAAGATGTACTATGGACTGCGTAAGAGAAAGAGATGGGATTGTTTGCTGTGTATATTATTAAGAGAGAGAGAGATACCACAGGTTTTTATGTATCCGTATTCCGTATAAATGTTTGTTTATTTTGTGTTTTGTATACATACACCGCGTGTACATCGTACAATGTACATGAGCCTAGTTGCATGCGAGGGAATTACTAATGGCTAGAAAAAGAGAAACTAATGTACACTGTTCATGAAGTGGAATTCTCTGGTGAAATGTGGAGACTGTAGAATGTAGCTACTGAAAAACTCATTTCCTATGGATATGGAAAATGGAGAATGGAATGGAGCAATTTTAACCTCTCCAAACTCCTTTACCGTCAAAACTTTTTTTATTGTCTTTATAGTAAAAATAGTAGTAACCGGAGTAGTAGTAGTAGTAGTAGTAATAATAATAATAATAGTAAATAGAGTCGTAATAGACACAAGTAGAGAGTGTATGGAAATGTAAATGAAACTGTGGGGATTGTCAATGTGTGGTTGGCTACATTCTACATTCTACATATCCTACATCTCAGGGCAAAAGTTCTTGACGTGTAACATTTGGCAGGGATGGATCAGTCGTCATCGTCAGTCGAGACGCCAAAGTTTATTAATGTCAATGATTTAATTCCAAGCTTCCAAGCAGTTGAATGAAGAATGAAGAACATGGAACATCAGTGATGCGTCTGACACTAATTGGTTATGATTGAGTTAAATTACTTGTGGATAGTGGTCTCTGCCTTCCAACTTTCAAGTAACAACTCACCATCACGCTCCAAGTTGTGTGTACAGTGTATAGTGTATAGGTTTAGCTTGTAGATTGTAGATGAATAAATATCTATATTTCATAATTCATAATATTCTGTACGGTTTTTTTTTGGCTCACAATTGCATAACGCGTGCATGCACATCTGTCTTTTGTATATGCCCTTTGAGTTTGACTTCTGGTTCTGGTTTCGCCTCAGTTAGGTTCACTTACATGTCCAGTAATAGTTGAAGGAGATTGATGTGTACTATAAATTGACTTGAACTTTTTTATTTTATGGATGAATACATTTTAAGTTTATGTATATGTATCCAAAATCCATGACTAAAATGGAGCTGTATGACGTGCAACATTCAGCAACAGCATCGTAGTAGTTGGCAGACAAGTATTGAAAACAGAATGAATGATGGATACATAAATTCAAAGGGAATGTAATGGTAGGATACATAATACATATATTACGTTGCATTATGCATCACTCTTTACTTTACTTTTTCTGCATACATCGTCTAGCTATGTCTTTGATGAACCTTTGAAGTGCATAATGCAAAAGTGTCAGACAGACAGGGCGGCTTTTCTTTACACAACTATGGTCTATATGTATAATGGATAAAGAGTTATTTGCATTATGGTCTTGTTCTCTATCACATCCACTAATCGTTTCTTTTATGCAATGACCAGACGGAAATTACGGATAAATTGTAATTATTCCATAGATTGACAGGATGTTCGTTGTTCGTTGTCGTTATCGTTCTGCATAGACATAACATACAACATGGAATATTATACAAGCTCCTCGTTTTGTTAATTAGCCACTCGCTCAATACAATAAAATGTAATGGCTGAATCAACAGTTTAGAGTTTGGTTGTAGGTTGTAGTGTGAATAAGCATGAAGATGAAAGAAGAGCGGCAAAATATATTTTGTTCAATGTAGTAAATATTAAATGCTCCACAATAATAATAATGATAATAATAACTCGTTGGTTTCTACTCGAGGAAAATGTGTGTACATTGCACACCATGTATACTAAAGTTCAAATAATAATACATGATGAATGACTTTTCTTTTGTTTGTTTGTTTGTTTGACAGGCGCTATTTTGTCGTGGCGAGTAAAATTGTGCGACCAGGACAAGTGTACCGTGTAGCTGTCACCATATTTCAAAGTCAGAGTCAAACACCGGAAATTGAAGTGCGAGCCTCCTTACTTCGAAATGGCGTGGACATTGGTTCTGATATTAGAGTTTGTCAAGCAAATATTCCCGAAACGTTGATGATCAAGGTGCGTATATTCATATTTATTCTCATTTCTAATGTCATTGTTCTTAATGTAATGTAAAATGTAATGTTATGTAATTCAAGGTAAGTGAAATGATATTATTCGAATTTTAAATGAATTAGAGTATAAAGTAGAAATTCTCATGTATGTATGGTAAATAAATGCATAAAGTATACATTAGCTTTGAATTTGGATTTGAAAGCATGTAATATGTGTGCGTAATAATAAAAGCTGAGATGACTCAGCAACCGGAGCCCGGAACAGGTTAAAATTTAATAAGGAGAATATCGTAGTGTGAACATTTTCATTGTATATACTGTATACTGTATTACTATGTAATTTTCAATATGTATGTACGTGTCTTATGTGTGTGCATTTATCTATTTGTAGATTCCACGGACGAGTGTTGAAGGACATTACAGACTTCGAGTGGAAGGCAATGATAACGGATTGGTAGGGGGAACGGCTTTCGTCAATGAGACGGATCTTACGTTCTCCCAACGCTCTATGACCATCTTCATTCAGACTGATAAGCCCGTCTACATGCAGAGTCAGACTGGTAAGTCATTTCCTTTATATATTATATTTTCATGTATTTCTATAGGTACCTATTCCTTTTCTTCTCCTCTTTTCCTTCCTTTCTCCCATTCTTTCTTTTATTCATCCTTTCTCCTAATACATATGTATTTTTGTCTGAGTGACACACGACCATCTTATATGTATACATGTTTACTCCTTTTATTTCTGAATAGAATAGAAAATAGAATAGAGACGGACAGGGCATATTCGTTTATACTACTGTATCTATTATCTACAGTCATGCTCTGACTCTGACTATGTATATTAAGATAGGAAAACAGCGTGTAGCCATGATCATGATGATCATCTTCTTTTTCGTTTTGGTTTTCCTCGTCTCTTTCTTTCTTCTAGACTCCGAATTTCTCTTGCCTTTTTCGCTTCACGTCGAGTGTTTCTGGAAAATTATGATTATGATATGGCAAAAGACTGTAACTGCACCACATGCAGAAGAAGAAGAAGAAGAAGAAGAAGTCAGTCAGTGTAGAAAGTACAAAGTAGATTTGAACCATTTGTGCGTATATGTGCACATTTCATACTTTAGACATGCATATCCACATATGTCAAATACACGCGCGTTAGTTTGAACACAATCTTTAGAGTACATGTCAAAACCCTCTTTTGAAAGTCGGTAGAAGTATACAACACAATGCGTGAAATGGGAAATCACATTAATGTTATGATATGGAAACGATCTGGTGCTTGTGCTGGTACTAGTTTGGGTTCTGGTTCTGGTTTGAGCATTCAGAGAATCAGGATATTTCAAGAATGGCAAGAATGAACTGGAGAATAATAGCACTATAGCTATCAGGCCAGTCTTACCATACAGTAGAAGACATTGACATTGGCGTAGTCATGGTATTCACTATATACTATACGACATACGTTTTATTAAGTGTCGCATTATGACTTTGAAGCTGTAAAAATCTTATTAAGGTAGTAAAAGTGAATATGGCATATTGAATAAAGGGTTGTGACACAAAATAACAAAAGTGTAGAGTGTGGAGCATAGAACACAGTGAAAGTGAGACTGATGGAAGAATGACAGAAAGGTAAAGTAAATGTATGAATGGAAAATAGGAAATGAGAAATGGAAACTGAAAGGGGTATCAAGAAAATTTGAACCTATTCACTTGAATAACGTGAATAAACCTTGGAAAATTTTTATATATTATAGTCACCATTATTATCATCATGAGTTGAATCTATACTCTGTACTGTGCATCTAAATTGTAGTCTCGAGAGTTACAGACTTTTTACTATTTAGTATGCAAAATGTGTCCAGCAGTCTGGATTCATATGGAGAATAATAATAAAAAGAACAAGAATTTCTAGTCGATTATGCATAAAGCAGTATATCAAATAGATAATAGATAGTGATACTTTACTTTAGACTTGAAGACTTTCGGATCGGATAAAGGATGAAGAAGGAGAAAGAAGAAAGAGACTTTGTATACATGTATTATAAATTCTAAATTTAGTATTATATTATGCATAAAACTAAAAATAGTTTGAATATCATTCTATACTTTATACTTTACAAGTGTGCGTAAAATTCATGATAAATTTGATACATTCTAGATTCTAGATCGTAGGGAAAACATAAAACATAATAGATACATAAGGATCAAAACATGAGGCCATGTGCTTAGTTTGTGAATTTGTGATGAAAAGACAATAATGGAGAGTGAAGGGAAGGAAAATGGAAACGGAGCTACGGATACGGCTACGGCTACGGTCGTAACGAAGCGTTATTATTATATTATTTAACGGGAGGGGCAGACACTGAATATGATGAATGTGAGGAATTATAGGAAGCACTACGGACTATGGCTATAATACTGAAAGTACGGAAATGGAAATAGTTTTCCTTTGAGTGAGTGAATGAAAGAGAAAGTCATGCATTTAGTTGTACCATGTCGGAATCGGAATCGGAATGCTTTCACTTTCAAGTCCTTTAATGAGGTTCTCTCTTCTTCTTCTTCGTATTCTTATTCTACTAGAACTACGACGACTACAACTTACAACTACGATTACTATACTTTTATGGCATGCCATGAGCATTTGGAAGTTACAACTTCCTTCTGCTACAAACAGCTTCCCATGTCCTACGCTTAGCCAACAAAGTTTGGGTTAGAAGCAACTAAAAAAAGTATAAAACCAGAATGTAGAATGCAAAATCTAGAATCCTCCAACTTTTTTCCTACAACTACTTACTTTTGTATTGATTTATTTACATACATGTATGTATTATGTATTCATCATTCATGTGCATCTGGATCTGGATTTGATTCAGGATGGCAACCTTTTGTAATTAATTAGGGAGGTACAGCTCACAATAATTGCATAAATTAAGTCATATAGTGCTAGCAAAAAGGCGGAAAACTGAAAAGTAAAAACTAAATTGAAGCCAATTGTATAGAATTAAATTTTCTACAGAAGAAGAAAACCCGTTCGTTGTTCCATGTGTTAATCAAGTTGTGTTTCTTTTCATTCTTTTTTACAGTAAGATTTAGAGCTGTTCCGATTAATACGGCTCTCAAGGCCTTTGATGATGCAGTTGACGTTTACATGCTCGGTGAGTTCAAAGTGCAAATTTACTTTAGGAATTGACATGCTAATTTTGTACAATTTGATTACTGTTTGAAATCTAAAGTAATTCAATATTCAATAGGTTAAAAACTGAACATCATTTATCATCATTTCTTTTTATTCCCTACAGATCCACGTGGAAATATTGTGAGAAGATGGTTATCAAGACAGGTAAAATTGAAATATGAATATATTTTTTTTTTACTATTTCTAGTCTAGATCTAGATTCTAGATTCTTTTTATTTAATGACATTCATTCCTATGGATTAATTATGCATTATGCATACGTAGGTTTTTGCTCGTTTGTCATTTCTATGTTATGGCTTGAATGCTGAATTTGCATAAATTTAGTTCTACGTACCTAAGAGTTTCTTGACTCTTTTTTTGATGGTTGGATGAGCAACATCAGATTTGAATAAAATTTACATTAGACTCACGTTAATGTTCATTTAATTGTTACTTTCTTTTGTATACAGAATGCACAACTTATATGAATTAAGTAGTCAAATACTATGCATGTATAAGACCAATAAGGCACAATGTTTGTCATTATTAATGTTCCAAACTAAATTGTCCTACTTTAATTTCATTTTATTTTACTATTTGCATGTATACAGTCTAACTTTGGAGCCGTTTCCCTAAACTACACACTGTCGGATCAACCCATTTATGGCAATTGGACAATTAGAGTCCAGGCGCTACGACAAATCGAAGAGAAACGTTTCTGGGTAGAAGAGTATTATCAACCAAGATTCGAGGTAAATAATATTGAATATTCAACATTTACTTTACCATGTCAGAGTAAACAACAATAATAATAATAATAAAAACAATACCTGTAGCTATATTTACGTGTGTATAGACTATACATTTAATTTAGAGCTTTTTCATGTTTCGTATTCCTCTCGTGTTTCGAGTCTCGAGTCATTGAAGCCAATTTAATTCCTGTTTTTAGTGCAAACATGATATTCAATGTGTAGTATTTACTTTACTTTTACTTTATTCCGTCTCTACTAAAAACTTTACATGGATTTTCATTATTGATCGATTAATGGAGTTATATGGATCCATTTTCCATTCACGTTGAAAGTGAAAGTAAACTTTCTCTCTAAATCCAAAGACTCTACTTCCAGATTTGTACATGACAAGTAAAATAAAACAATTCATGTTAAGTGTGCTTACACAATATTGAATGTGATTGTTTGAAAAGACTTGATCGGCTGAAGCTGAAGCAGAAGCTGCTCAATTCCTGTTTTATTGTTTATTGTACAAATTTGGTAATGGAGAGGATGTGGAAACCCCAAAATGTAGTGTAGTGTTAGTAATATACTTTGTATGGAGTATGGACAAAATCATTAAACCAAGTGTTCCAAGTTCTAAGGAATGTTTGCACTAATTCAGTATACAGTATACTCTTTATATTGTATATGACTTTGATTCTTCATTCACGACTCGAAACTCGAGAGCTACAAGAATACTGGAACATAGAATGTAGAATACAGAAAGAGGAAGAGGAGGGTGTGGAGTGTGGAGTGTTGAAATAATGAAAAAGTTGTTCACTTTCACTTGTTCCACGTAAGAGTTGAGGGTCTCGTAATCATTTTGATTTACGAAGCAATAAATGAAATGAAAATTACTTTTCCCCCTTCAGGTTAATGTCACCACTCCAGCCTTTTTCTTTGCCACTGAGAGATATTTGAGTGGATCCATCACTGCTAATTATACGAGTGGAGGTCCAGTGAAAGGAAACTTGACTCTTGAAGTATCGGTGAGGCCGATTGGATCCCGATATCCGTCAAATTACCAAAGGGCAGGATTTGAGCCCGTTGTACGAGAGTTTGATCCCGAGGTAAGTGAAAAATTTTATTATGCCTACAATATATAATCTATAATCTACATGTACACGCTGCATTGTACATGCTACATGCAGCATCAAGCATCATGTTAACAGTTGAGATTGAGAGTCCGGCTATTGATCCTCTCTTTTTTTTACTACCACGAACAAATCGTGGTGTATGTCTAGTTTTATTTTTGTGGCTTTGACATCCGCATCAATACGGATTTTGATAGGCAAAATTCAGTCGTAAATGCAGCCAGCAGATAGAATCTACTTTTAACATTGACAACAACATTTTGTTGCTGTTGTTTATTATTAGAAGTTAGAAGCAGACAAATAGTAAAGTGTTTAACGTTTTCGTTCACGTTTAAAGTAGTAAAAGTAGTAAAATCAGAAATGTGCCGTAATCATGTCAAATATCCAAGGGAGACTTTATTGGTAGGATCATGTGTTATGCCATTTTTCATCTGAATTTGACAATCCCAGTACCACAAAGCAATAAAAGAATTTTATGACTTGTGTTGTATTATACAGTAAAAGTATATATTGTGTACAGATAGCCGGTGTAAATATATAGGCATGTATATTATAGATGATAGAAGTACTGGTGTAGGTTTGTTTGTTCTCAGAAGTATATTTATATAAAATATAATAAAGTAAAAAAAGTACGAAAGGATGTGGAATTTGTACAAACATATGATGTGATATAAAAATTTTCCATTTATTTTTCTATTCTGTTCCTCAGTTTCCTGGTTACCGTGAATTTCGTTTCTCGATGGATGAGTTGCGGTATAGGTTTTCCCAACTGGAGAATATGGAAGTAACTGTGACTGCAAAGGTTGGTGAGCCTTATTGGAATGATATTTTGGAAGGATATTCTAAAGCAAGGATTTACAACTCTACGATGCGCTTAAGTTTTCTTGGAGGATCTCCACAAGTGTTCAAAGCCGCGATGCCACATACTTCTTATGTAAGATTTTGGATTTGGATCTTTGATTTCCTCTAGGGTTAAAAGTTTACTTCATTTTCCCCCCTATACTATAACATAATACAATCTATATTGTTCGCTTTTCTGTTAAAAGTTTATGTTTACAGCGAGTATAGTTTAGACAAAAGATAAATATGATATGATTTTTTGTATGAAGGAAAAATCATTAATTATTATTTTTTTGACTAAAAACATTTCACAGCTCACAATTTCCTATCATGATGGATCCCCTCTTTTTCCATCCCGATTGATCAACAGTGAGGTACAAATTCAAGCGGAAGTAATCTCTAGGAGTGGAAGGAGATCTTTGTCACCCAGAACAATCAGACAATTGCCAGATTCTCAGGGGATTTGGAAAGTTACTTTCGATCTTAAGCAGGAGCTTTCAGGAGGTCCAGGTTAGTCCATGAAGTCTGGAATTGCTTTTTTTTCAGTCACTTGTACCTTATACATTATACCTTTCCTCTTTTTCTTTCTTTCATTCTTTTGTTCCTTTGTTCTGCCTATCCTTGTCTCGTTGTCTAAGGAGAAACAAAAGAGAAGACATAATATAATGCAGGTTAGATGTTACATGTTGAAACACGGTGATGTAGACACGTTTATTCCCTTCCTTCCTTCCTTCGTAGAGGAAGAAGAAGGAGGAGAAGTGAGAGAAAAATAGAGGGACGACAGTCGGCAGTTCATGGAATATAAATAGTATACGTGGATCTTTTAGGAAAAGTGAGGGAAAACTCGGGAATTGTAAGTATTGAAGACACGCGACGACTCTTAATGGCAGTGTTTATAGTAGAAGTATAGTAGTGTGTCTACCTTCCACACTCGATACTCCATATGGATGAACTTTAGCTCGTAGCTCGTATCGATATCGATTCTATATTATATTGGTTTCTAATACCAAATATAAAACTCATCCAGATTTTAAGGACTTGAGGGGAAAATGATAAAGATTTTTTATATATAAAAAAGTCAAATAATAAAATAATAATATTTCTCGTATATTTTTTTGCCATGAGCTAAATATAATATATAGTAAATGTATCTATAATATATATGTGTATGAACGAGTATTTCCATTCTCGTTCATTTTAAAGCTCTAAAAACTGAAAATCTTGTGCATTCAGCATACTTTAATATAGCTAGAAGGGACGTTTAAAGTCCAATGTACACACATGAGTGAAGGAGGTTTAAGTTGGAATTCAAATCCAAAATCCAAACTGTATGATCGAGTGAAAGGCCATGTGCTGTGTGTACTGTGTACTGTATAAACAAACGGTTGTGTTAAAATTCACCATCTATTTACAAGTATCTGTAGTATCTATACATCCAGTCATCCAGGCGACCATAGTGTTTATTTATTTTACTTCATAGTATGGAAATGATTTGTTATTTTTGCGGATTCTATCCTTGGTTTAGAAATCCTCAAATAATTTAAGCTTTCGTGTAGTTTACATTATATATTATATATTATGAGCTTTGTTCTCTCTAATGCAGGTTTACATAGTTTTATGCAAATGTCGGTAGTTGGTAATACATACCATGTACAGGAAGTTCACCATGAATCTGGATCCTGAAGCTTGAATCTTGAACTCTGATTAATATTCAACATTCTTCATGTGTGTATGTGTGTGTGTGTGGGATTTTGTCTATGGACAATGTACAATGCAGAATGTAGATGCAAGTTGCTTAATGACAATGACGTGACATAGGTTAGCAGTTTAATGGGAGTGATATGCCTGACATTTGCTCTTGGCTCTTGGCAAAATAATAGGAATAGAACATGGAACATTGACCGAACTCGGGAACTATTCATGAAAGTCGTGAAATGAATCTCAATTTTCTCACATAAAACTAGATTGAAACTGCTATATACTTTCTGTTTTTCTCACTCTCTTCCTTTCTCTCTTTCTGTTTCTTCAGAGTATCTACATTCTAGTGTCTAGACACAGTACAATAATACGGAAATGGAAGAATTAAATTTACTGGCGACTTGCATGCCCATTGTATATGTATTGTATATATTGTAAATGTGAATGCATAAAGGGATGTTGAACTGAATTTCTCTTTCCATTCTTTCTTTCTTTACACAGGAGTCCAGTCCAGGCAAATGGCTCAAATAATCAATGACATTCAATCTCTGCGGGTTCAAGCAACATTTACAAATGAGTACCGGGAAAGTGCCACAGCGGAACTCGTCGTTGTATCTCATTACTCACCAAAAAATCGAAACATTCGCGTCTCCTCCTCAACGAACAATCCAAAGGTAAAATTGTACATGTATTTCTAGTTTCTAGTATTCTTGTAATTATATTCTATGAACCCCTATTTTTTTTTATTCATTTCTCATGAAAATTAGACAATTTGAATTGGAATTGGAATTGGAATGATTGTTTAATTGGTTTAATTTAATATTCAACGACGTCGCCATTATTATTGAATAAACAAGGGTCAAGGGGAAGAAATGAATGAATTGATACATAAACTGGGATTTTCAAAGTTGAAAGGCCGTTGTAATTTCCAATGAAAGAGACAAAAGGAAACAGGAGAACAGGAGAGAAAAGAGCAAGAGATAATTGAGACAGTGTAAATGTGATGGTTCTGTCTCTAGCGCACTCTCTCTCTCTCTCTCTGTTTTTCTCTTGTCTCTGTTGATCGTGTGTTCATTTCGTTTGGTTAACTTTGTCCCTGTCTTGGAGTGTATATTCAGCACTCACACAAGTCCCTGTGTTTGTATACAGATCTGAATAACTGATAGGAAGTGAACCGAATTGAAACTCACGCGAACTCAAAACCGAAAGCCAAAGCTCAAAGCCCAGTGCTCTTTGCCTTGTCGTTTGTCGTATGGAGTAAATTGGTTGAGCGTATCACTTCTCAGCCGAATTGATTTTTTTCCCTGACATCTCTTCTAAATTCCAATTCCACATTATACATTCTAGATTCTATGTATATATTTCACATATGTTTAGATGCAGATTGAACATGTATGTATATTGTATATATTATACCGTCTTTTTTTTTTCCTGTCTGTTTCTCCTTCTACAACTTTGTATTATTATTATGTATAGGTGGGTGAATATATCGTTTTCCACGTTCGTGGGAATTTTGTGATGGATCGATTTTCCTATGTTATTATGGCCAAGGGTGTCATACTGCTAAGTCGGAGTGAAAACATGGATGCAACCATAAGAACGTTTGCAATCACCGTCTCTCCTGAAATGGCTCCAGCTGCCACAATCGTCGTGTACCATGTATCCAAGTACATGGAGGTGGTGGTTGATTCTCTGACTTTCCCAGTCAACGGGATCTCTCGTAATAATGTAAGTCCGTGTCATATAATATATTCTTGTGTCTTGTGTGTATATGTGTGTATTTATTTATGGAATGAGGAATACAAAAGGAAAAATCATAAAGTTTCAAATTATTATTATGTTGTATGCAAGTATGTAATTTTATAGCTCAATATTTTATTTATGAAATTTACCTATATACTGTATATTGTATGTTGTATCTGTTTGTATTTGTATACATAGTTCACCGTCAAAATCAACAATAAAAAGGAGAAGACGAATAATGTCGTGGAAGTCATCATTCGAGGGCAACCTGGTGCCTATGTCGGTCTCTCAGGATTGGATTCCGCATTTTATACGATGCAAGCCGGGAATGATATTTCATATGCTGAGGTAAAAGTTCTCTCCTTTCTTTGCATTCTCAATTCTAAATTGTAATACAAAATACAAACTGTACATAATATATGCAATGTACACGATAAAATATAAAATATAGTCGTGATTTTTTACATTTTAAAAAATCTCTGATCTTCATAATTCCTTTATACAGTATAAGTCTTATGTACACTTGTACACAATATACAAAAAGAAAAAGTCTTTCATATTCAAATTTTTAATTGACTCATTACAATCTTTCAAAACTAGTTTGCTTCCACAAACTAATGGTATTATGAAGATAATAGAGATTGTGTACAGAAAAGCTTTCAGATTTACATGTACTCCGAGCCGAGAGTGCAGGTTGTGTGTAATGCATAAATGTGCATTGTTTGTCTAGTGTCTAGCTTGTGTATATATGGTATATGATGATGTATGATGATGAAATGTATTCATATTAAACGTTGTGATTTGTCAGTCGTAAGCCTCTTGTTGTCAAGAGGCGAGAGTATGAAGTATGGGAGATGATGGAAAAGGGGGGAAGGGATTGAAGAAGCGTCAAGGATTTCCTTCCTTCCTTCAATAGACACTTTTGCATATATTCGATCATGTCTATTGTATATTGTGTGTTATGTACATGTGTGTATGTACTATGTAGTACTTGTTCAAAAAAAAATTTATTTGTTAGACATCTGACAGAGCGGTGCTCGAGTCTCATTTTGCAAAGTATTCATTTTTCTTCCCTCTATTTTTTTTGTTCCATTTTCATCTCGCCCGTGGATGTGGATGTGGATGTAAATATGTATAGGTTTTGAGTAAGATGATAACTTTTGATGAAGATTCCAATGGGACATACATACACAAGTGGATTTCTAGAGAAGGTCTTCCGGATGAAGTTGTATACTTCCCTTCACACTCTTATGGGATTGATGCCAATAGAACGTTCGAGTAAGTTTAAGTCACTTTTCTTCAATCTCTATTTTCTTTTTTTATTCTGTTCTTTTCTTTTTCCTTGCCTTCCTACTTTTTTCCCCATTCTCTTTTTGTTCCCATTGATTTTTAGTTTTAGTTTTTTTGATTCTCTTGTCTTTTTTTTACGTGTGGTTCCTTTCCATTTTCCTTTCTTCGCTCTACCTCGCGATTTCTCTTTGATCGTGGGGTAAGACGACGTTTGATTTCTCCTACCTCCTACATATATTTTTGTCGCCTATAAAATAAAATAACAACTCTGTTGACTACTGATTAATACAAAGAATTTGTAAGTATATAAAGGTATCCGTATAACTTTGTACTAAAGTAGTACATATTTTTTTGTATGGGAGGAGAAAAATGTGTGAGCAAAAAAGAAAGAAAGAGAGTAAAAGTTGACATCCCTCTTTCTTTTTTTTTCTCTTTTGTATTTTCCCCTTCGACGTTTCTCTTTTTTTTATATTAATCTTGACTCTGCAAGTTCAAAGTCACAAGTCACAAGCAACCAACAACGGTTGCCGTCACCATTCACTATTCAGCATTTCACCATGCAGTGAAATGCAGCGTGGTTTGAAAGAAAAAGAAATGTAGAGAAAGGAGGGAGTCATGTGTAAAATTTGAGTTCTGCTTGTAGACTTTTGATGTTGACAGGTTTTCTTGACGAATGGTTTTTTATCTGTAAACGCAGGTATAGCGGATTGATCATCTTCACAGACATGCCACTACCACGAAAAGACGACTACTGCAATCAAACTGCAGGGCAGTATTCTTGCTTGACAGGAAACCAGTGCTTCTATTTAGCCCAAAAATGTGACGGCATAGTAAGACATTTGAAATTTGATTCTTTTCATTTCTTATTCAACTTTGTATGGATGAATGAATAAAATATTTATTACATGTGTGACATGATCTGTGTACATATTGTACAAGGTTTTTCATTTTATGAAACATGAAATTGATCTTTTTCCTTTTGAATCTAAACTTTTGCTTGGTTTTATTTATGTATTATTTTTCTTTTAGGTACACTGTAACGACGGAACTGATGAAAGCAATTGTAAGTATACCTTTACTTTGTAAAAAATGTATACAGGTTTATCAAAATAATTCTGAATGTAAATTTTGTATGGCTTTGACAAATATGATAAAAATAATTAACTTTTTTTTTCAGGTCCTTGGTACAATGAAACTGAATTGATAAATTTCAAATTATACCGTTTCAACCGAATGCAGAGATTGTATGAAAATGTATGGTTGTGGAAAGATATGAATATAGGACCACATGGACACTTTAGTAAGTATTTATATATTAAGTTATAAATATGAATAATAATTCAAATGATTCAAAAGTTCTTTTATGCTAATAATAATTTTTTTTATTTGTTTTCAGTTTTTACTTTACCGGTTCCGCAGAGACCGGCTTTGTGGATGGTTTCTGCTATAGGCGTGAGTCCATTGACTGGCTTTGGTCTTTTGAGATCTCCCATCGCTGTAAGAAATTTACCTATTGTTGATTCATATTTGATTGAAATTTAAATCATTGCATAAACATGCACATGTGAAGTGGAATAATATTTTTTTGTATACTAAAGTGGAGTTTTATTATTTTGTTTATCTTGTTTATATGTATAGTACTCTGGTGTTCGTCCCTTGTTCATGAATGTGGAAATGCCATCATCATGTCGACAAGGAGAACAAGTTGGAATTCGCGTGACAGTTTTCAATTACATGATGAAAGCAGTTGAAGTGATGGTGGTGCTCGCCAATTCTCCACATTACAAGTTCATTCATGTTGAGAAGTCTGGATACGTCGAGTCGTATAAGCCTAGAACATCACAAGGAGAACATCAACATTTAATCTGGATTAAACCACAAGATGCTGTTCAAGTTCACTTACCGATTGTAGCTACGATTCTTGGAGAAGTCAAAGTCAACATAAAGGTTATCTCACAGATTGCTCGAGATGAAGTTACACGAACTCTTAAAATAGAAGTAAGTAAAAAAAGAATCCAAACAACACACAACATCCACTAGACACTTGACACCAGTGTTTAGTTATCAGTTTAAACTGGAGTAGTAAAAAAAATATAGAGTTAAGTAGATGATTTCTTTCATGATCTCTTTATAAACAAAAAACATTTGTCATTTGTTTTGTCTTTTTTTTCTGTTTTGTTTTGTTTTGTTTAGCCTGATGGAGTACCACAATATAGACACACGTCAGTTCTTCTTGACTTGAGTAATCGGGCCTTCGTTCTTCAGTATATGCATGTTAATGTGACAGAATCTCCTCTCATTCCCTACGAATATGATCGCTACTATGTCTACAGTTCCAATTTGGCAGAGATAAGTGTAGTGGGAGATGTCGTGGGACCAGCTTTTCCTACAATGCCTGTCAATGCTACATCTCTTCTTGGAAAACCCATGGTACAAATCCATTCACAAACAGATACACAAAATTTATCTGTCTCTATTTTCCTATTGTTTCTTGTTATGTCTCATATCTGTTTTTTTTATAATGAAATTAATATTCTTGTTGTAAGTATGAAATAAGTAAAAATTTTTTGTCTTATTTATTAATACAGGATTCAGCTGAGCAGAATATGTTCTCGTAAGTGCAAAATATTGGAATTTGGAATATATTAATTTCTATTCCAAAAATATAAATCATCCATGTCATCAGTTTTCTTAGAAATTTGAAACAAAGTTATTAATCATAATATCAACAAAATACTTATAGATGTATATTCTTGTTTCCATCTTTCAGGTTTGCTTCCAACTTTTACACATTGTGGTATCTCCGGTTGACGAATCAAAAGGATCGAAATACATACCGACAAGCTTTCCATCATCTCAATATTGCTTTCCAAAGACAATTGAGCTTCCAAAATGAAGATGGATCTTTTAGTTATTTCAGAAGTGACTGGTATGAATTCATTCTCTTTTTATTATATATACACTCTGTTATTTAAATGATTAACGGATTCTGTTGACAATGTGTTTTTTTGTTGAGTTCAATTGTGTACATTTCTCATCCCTTATGTATGTGTCTATTTTAATTGTACAGGGGTCATTCATCAGCCAGCGTGTGGGTTACAGCATATTGTGCAAGAGTTTTCACAGAAGCAATATTCAATGAATGGGAAAACTTTTTATACATTGATCCAAATGTAAGTGATAATATATTTTCAATTTTTTAGTAATTATGAATCTAAAAATAACATTTTATTATCTATATTCAATATAGTGATTTAATTAATCATAAATGTCAAAAATATTGTTTGTAAAATAAATATGTCCTACTATTTTTTATTTTTATACAGGTAATATCAAAAGCCGTAGCATGGGTTATGCAATTCCAAACACATGAAGGGTCCTTTTATGAAATTACGCCATATTCTGATCGTAAAATGAATGATACTCTTGTGGATGAGGATGGATATGTTCAATCTCCCAATATCACTTTGACGGCTCATGTGTTGATTGCACTCCATTCTGTGAAAGATTTGCCCGGGGTATGAATTTAGTTGATATTTCCTTCTAGTATTTTATTTACTTTGCTAAAAGCTATAATATACTTTTGTACTTTAAATCAAATATCATTTGATAATGACATGTGTTGAAATTACATTGACTGATAAATTCTTGAATTTGTACAGGAACTTGGTCCACGTTTGTCATTAGCTAGACAGAGAGCAATTTATTACTTGGAGACCAAAGTCGATCGGATGAAGAATTACATGCCGTATGAAACCGCATTGGTTGCATATGCTCTGATGATTAGTAAGAGTCCCAAAGCGGATCCAGCTTTTATATTATTATCAGAACAAAAGAAATTTGAGGGAGGATACGCTTATTGGGGTCGGGTAGCTGTACCGGTTCCAGATTTCAAATTGGAAAATAATAAACCATTCCTATTACCACGGCTTCCATATATTTATGATTCTGAGAATGTTGAAGCCACAGCTTATGCTCTCATGGTCTATGTTCAAAGACAAGAATTACAAACGGATGCTATTGTCAAGTGGCTCAATGCTCAAAGATTACATTATGGTGGATGGGCTTCTACACAGGTACAAAATTTTGTGTACATTTTACTTAATGTATAACTTATTACATATGTAACATATTACTTTATGTACTTATGTACACATAAAATAATATGAAAGTTGCATTCATATTATTATTATATTTATTATTCTAGTTTCTTTATACTAAAATTCAAAAAACAATTTATATTTGATTTTAGGATACGGCAGCCGCCATGCGTGCTCTAATTGACTATACAATCAAATCCAGAATCAGAGATGTGACAAATCTAACAGTTACTATTGAAGCAGTTGCTCTTCCAAATAAAGTTACGACTATTCATGTCACTCCTGATTCCCTAGCGATTCCCAAAAGCCTGCCGGTATGTTTTATTTTTTATCTATCTATCATGTAAATAATAAATAATTACTATGTGCATGTATGAGATTCTAGTTTACACTGGTTTACTATGAAAAGAGTATTATATGATTTCTAAATTTCTGTCTTTTGTGTATTTAGATTCCTAATGCGTATGGAACAGTAAAAGTTCAAGCTAAGGGAGCTGGTTATGCCATTTTGCAAATGAAAGTTCAATTTGGCATAGATACTGCCCGATTTGTGACTGAACCTCCAGTTAGATCATTTTCTCTCCGGACACAAGCTATCTTTGGTGGAAGAAATGCTTCCGTTATTGACTATCAATCATGTCAAAGGTAATGATTGTTATTATTATTTTCATTATTCAATATATCAAGATAACAAAGTATTCATAGTTGAATGTAATTTGAGAATAATTGAAAATAATGGACAATTTCCGAATATTGTATTTAATTACAGTTGGACATATTTGGAAGAATCTGAGCGTTCTGGTATGGCAGTACTTGAGGTTGAAATCCCAACGGGTTATTTTGTTCATCAGCCAAAATTAGATAACTACGTACTTTCACGATTTGTACCAAATTTGAAGCGTGCTCGCTATCTTGTGAACAAAGTGGTACTCTACTTTGATTACGTAAGTTTATAATTTAAAGTACAGTTATAAATATATGTTATACAATGTGATACTAAATATCTATAGATGACTTGTTAAAGATTTACTTATTTCAGATTGAAACCATATTTGAATGATTATTAATTTTTTTACTATTTCTTTTCTTCCCTTCTTCTATAGCTCGATAGATATGATACATGTGTCAATTTCACAGTTGAACGATGGTTCCCTGTAGCCAATATGACTAGATATCTTCCAGTACGTGTTTATGACTACTATGCTCCCGAAAGATTTAATGAGAGTATATTTGATGCATATACTATGTTTAGATTGGACATTTGTCAAGGTATGTTATACATTATCATATATTTTCATATTGATATTGGTTCTGTAATAATAATAAATTAGTAGTTATACATCGTTATCTAATTATTTTTGTTTAATTCTTGTTTCAATTTCAGTTTGTGGTAGCTACAGTTGTCCATATTGTCCAATATTTGCTTCGGGACCAAAATCATTACCATCAATAGTATCCATCATGCTATCAATTTTAAGTTCTCTAGCTCTAACGGCTGTGATTTTAAAAGTTGAATGGTGGACAGGAACGACTTAATTAACAGATACCATGATTAAAATCTCTTCTTAACTATCAAGAAATCTCTCTAAAAGAAACAAAAACTACTTTAAAGATTTTATAAAAGAACAAATTTATACATATATATTATACAAGTTATACTTACACATATTAAGCTAGACATAAAAACATCTTAACAGCTCAAATGTTATAGAATCTCTCTTTTTTTGAACTGTTATATATCAAGTACTGCTAAGTTTTATGTTTAATCTTTTCACGGATCCTAAAAGTAGTAAATAGGTATAGATATACTAGTAAATACTTTCAAAAAAAACAAACATTATCGTCAAAACTTAATTAAACACTAAAACTTCATATTGTTATTAAATGAGACTAAACCAATAATTCCCTTCAAGTCTGAAAACTGAAAACCACTGAAAATATATAAAACATATACTTAAACCTTAAAAACTTAAACCGGTAGACATAAACTTAGAAGTAATAAATTATTGTTAAGAAACTTTTCTACTTTTACGACTGACGACGCAGCTCTCTAAAACAAATATAATATGAAATTAAAATTAATGTTAAATCTCGACAAAAAGAGGACCGCGATACACTCTATATTTCTAAGGCATTGTTTATAACATGTATTATAATCTAAATAAGTGTGTGTACTTTTTAGTGATTCGATGTTAAAAAATATGTAGCATAATACATATATTATGTACACATAGTACAAGTCAAATTTTATTTTGATTTTTGTATTTTTTATGAATTTTTTTTATCAACAATTGACTTGGAAGAAGATTTTTTTTTTGCAAAAACATATTGCAATTTTAACTAAAATATTATAATAATGAACTTAGCAACTCTGTTAATTTTTTTTATCTCATTCCGTGGTTCATTTACTTCAAATGACTTTTAATTTCAAGTATTCTTTTATCCTTTGTTTTACAAACAAAAAAGATGTGTAACGTTATTTTTAGCCAATTACAAAAAAGATGCCATTTTTACTGTGATAGAAATCATTTTTTCTTTAAATCTGTAGATATGTTATTACAGTAAATGTGACAGCTTGAAATAGCAATACATACGATAGTGTTATAGGGAAGTGTAAATACATAATGTAATGTCCGTTTCAAAGGTATTCATAATATAATATTATTACTTCTTTTATTGGAGTTGGTGAGGGGTTTTATGTTTTATAGTATTTTAGCGCAAACGTTACTAGGTAGTACATGTAAATAGTTATTTAATGGGTATAGATTATAGATGTACAATTTGATATAATATGAATCTTCCAGTAAAAATCCTGTAATTTTTTTTGGCCTTTGTGGATTACACATCATCATCATATTATGCTCTGATTTAGTTTTATTTACCTTTGTGTAGCTATTTTTTTTTCATTTCTGCTACATTTGCGTCACGGGCTGACATATAATAGCCTATAAGTATTAGGAACAAAAAACATTTTAGTTATTAATTATTTATACAATAAAATTTGTAAGTACAAAAGAATATATTATTGAATATTGATAATAATTGATAAACTCGGTGTGTACAGTTTTATTGAAAAGGTATATTATATTATTTATTCCTAAAATTGAAAATCAATGTCAATTATTAATGTACTTACATGTAGGTATTTTATGATTGAACATTGTAGCCAGAGCTCAAGTAAGCATTTAAAATATGTATATTTGTACACAAAGCTTTTAGTTTGAGGTTTGAGTTACCTGTGTTATGCGCTCTCTATTTATTATTCTACACTGTATACTGTACACTGTCTACTCTCTACATTTACGTTTTAGTATTACAAGATTTTTTTTATACACTATAGGTACAGTTCATTCAGCTCCGTTGTTTTTCCTCGAATCTCTAAACCTTATCTTTGCTCTCATTATTTATTTACGTTTATATTTGAGTCAAACTGGGGCATTTTACGACACTGTATTTTTAAATGGTTACCCTTTATACATATATTTTACCCTTATAATATGCCTTATGTGTTAAAACATGAGGAATATTTATACAATCCAATACACAGAATATTTCGTACTATTATTATTTTTGATATTGTTCATGTACATATCAAATTCAAATAGCAACTATACATATTATTATGGATTCAAAATAAATTTTTATGTGTTTGTACTTAAAAGACATTTTCTTATGTATAATAATGTAACATATATTATGTAGATTTATAATACTTTTACTCTTGTATTATATATATGTTACAGAGCATGAAACATTTGGATATTGTTTCATGTTTTTATGATTGCAAGAATGCTGAAATGAAAGTTGTGAATTTTTGTTTTAATTATTTATTAAAATCCGTCCATTGTCTTTGGTCATATTGTGTTTAAGTTTTGATAGTTCATCTTGTTTAGATGATAGTTTACAGAAAGGTTGTTTTCGTTATTAGTAATAGATTATATAGATAATAGATAGATAGATGAAAAAATAACTAGTGTTTGAGCTTTGTTTTAGCTGTCTTACTTCAAAATATCAAAAAGAAAACTCGAATTATATATGACATATATGACTGTTTTTTGACTGCTGACTTTGTGAATTTTTTTATCCTTATTGAGTGTACTGAAAGATGTATGTATGTAAACTGACGTGTATTTTTAACCCCTGGATAGAATGAATGACACAGATGAGCAATGAGCAAACCAACAGTGCAGTTTTAAAAAATGTGACTTCTTTCCCCGTGTATTTTGTCTTTAAAATGAAACTTTTTTATACTAATCGCAAGAGCTTTGAATGATAACTATTGTTTATAAAAAAGATATATCAAGTACAGTTGGTTTTCTATTTATATAAGTAACCTTGAATGCAATATATACATATGTATTGGAGTTACAAAACTCTGAGTGCGTGTATGACGTCTTGCGTGTTTTTTTACATTGTACTTTTTACCGAGGAGAAGAAAAATTTTACACGCTTTTTACATGAATACTATAATATGAGTAATTTTTACGATGTGAGTGTGAGAAAAAAAAAGTAAAATGACTTTAATGATTAGGACTTATTTAGGACTTACGCTGATATTGATAATTGTATGAAACACTATTATACATACATATTTGTATAGGTACCTTATGCTACATTATTTTACTATGTACTTGTAAAACACGTTACATGAATTAATCGTCAATTTTTGTATGCAAAAAGAAGGCAATTATATGTTTTTTATATGATAGATATAATGATTAATGATACTATGAATTATGAATGCATTGGTTAATTCTGTAAGGAAATACTTGGGAGATTATTCTCATAATTACTACTATTTATTATTGTTCATAGTTGTCATTTTTCATGCATTGTGTCAGATAGGAAATTATTGTCTTCATTTTATATTTAAGACAAATGATATGTTAAATGTATATGGAGTATGGAGTAAAAGAGAAAATTGTTAAAGTTGTTTGTTGTGTAGAAAGTGTATGAACAAAAAGTAATAAATAAATCTGTATGATTCAAAACTTGAATTTTTCAAGTTCACCAAAAAAAAAAAAACTGATGACTGCGCTAACAAACACTCGTTTGTATATAACACCCGTTTCTTTTCCATACTATATAAAGTGTATGCATTATACATAGATTCTATAGAGTCCAGAGCTCCTTCAAAATTTACCTTCTCGGCCAATCGAAAACAAACATGTTATTTTTAAGTGCATTTAATTGTCCTCGGAAAGTTGTTATTGTTATTATGCGGAAGCTTTAGAAAAACCTCATTAATTTTTGGATAGACTGGTCATAAAATCGTGACGTGTCAAAATGTACGTAGAAGCTGTAGACTGAATACTGAATTTGTACTCTAGAGTCTACAGTCTACACTTTTGACTGCTCATGCATTTGTAAGCTCGATAGTATTTTCCGGTTGAGTTTTCTCTTTGGTTTTGGTTGGGTTTTCCTCGCTCAAGGTAAATCATGGTTTCAACAGAGACGTTTTTCTAATGAATTCTTAAATCCTCGAACTTGAGATGGACAGATAGGAATTTTCTGTTATTCTCATTGCACAGTAACAATACATACATAGTTATAGTTGCCAGATTTTCAGACCCCAAAATAAGTACACCCCAAAATTTTTCCAAAACTTCCCATTTTATCTAGTGTAAGCTGAATTTTCATTTTGGCAGAGCAAAAGCTCTACATTTGTGATAAAAATGCATATTTGAGTAAAAATGAATCCTTTATATATTTCAATTTTATGGATATGAAAATGACAATTTGCACGTTCGGAGGGTCAACGTTTCTGAACAATGCAGATTTTATACACTTTTCGAGCGAAGCGAGAAAGTTTTTGCAAAAATACTTGAATGTAATCGAATTTTCCGTGTACGAAACACGGTTTTGAGTGC
>JABASP010001892.1:0-24400 GCA_019776565.1 Sminthurinus signatus | reverse complement strand
TATACTTGTTTAATCACCTTCATCTCGCCATTACTCTCTCCATATATATGTATATTCACAAAATGAGATTATAATAGTAGTATAATATTTGTTTCTTAGATATATTTTTGGTTCTTTTTGTAATAATTGTACCAAATAACATATACATATATTATACATAATTCATGTATACACATAATAATATTATACTCATTTTCACAGTACTCTATTATAATATACAGCAAAATGTGGTGAAAACATACAATTTATCCATTTCAAATACAAAATAAACAGATATTACATGAAAAAATGTGGTTTTTCTGCATGACAATCATTATACTAATCGATATACTTTTATATAATATATATTATATGTACAACATACAAGCTGAGGAATCAAAAATGCATTTAAATAAGTTATGTGGATGTAAAACGTAACATCATAGTTTTAAAAAAATCAATCAAAGAGTCAAAATATTAATATAGCATCGACCAACGTTTCACAAAAAAAGAGAAAAGATTTATCCGCTTTCGTTAAAAAGAAAAAAAAAGTATTACCATAAAAGTAAATTACGAATGTAGTCAAACTAAAAGAGTTTTTTTAGTTGAAATTTATAAAATAGTATATACATAAAAAAGTAAGGACGAGAAACAACAACATTTTTCTGTAGATTGTATACTTACTAAACCAAAACTGTGATTATTACGATTTATATTATATATGTTACAATATATATATTATCAGATAATCATAAAAAAATTTAGCGAATTAAAAATTAAATAATAAATAATATATAGTAATCCGATGGTACGCTCCTGTATCCTGTACGCAATTTTCTATTTTGCTGTTGTATCACACATATATTATATACATTAGTACATGTATATTTTTACCATGCATATCAATATTTTATGTTTTTATAGGTATTAAAATCTTTTAAAAAAAAGTCAGAAAAAATTAAATAACTGGTGTCCAAAAACTCTAAAGTATCTTGTGAACATTTCTTTGTAATGTACACGTGATACATATATATAATACATGTATCATAAATTTAGAATAGTATATGATACAATATATATTACATTTTTTAGCAAACATGTTATCATTCACATAAATGCTAGACACATTATTATAAAGTACATGTACATATATTTATAGACTATAGTAATAAAATTCGTTATTTTAGCGACGATTTTCTTTTCTTTTTTTTTACCAATTTGAAGAAAAACGTTAATATAGTTTTAAATATCAATAATGTAAAATTTGTACATGTATATATATATATAATATATACTGCATATAATAACAATTAACAATACATTTACTCTTCGTCATGCCTTGTACTAAAAAACTGAATAATCAACTTATCTCCAAACGGACTTTTATAATCCACATTATTCATCTTGAAAATTTTCAATGGAATTCCCAAATTAACCAAAAACAATTTTAGTTTTGGGTTTGTTTTGTAAGCTAAAGGAAGTAGTGGACTTACAATATGAAGTTTACTCAATCCAATTCCAGCTCCCATTCTTGCCGGAGTCGTAGTGAGAGCTTTACTATATGAATTAACCAGAGGAGGATCCACCAAAACAATTTGTGTATTTTGTAGAGGTAACAGATTTGGATCAAAGGAAAATTTATGTTTTTGTTGGTCATCCATGGCTAAGATTACAAGATCATATTTTTTATCCCGAATATCTACAATATAGGGTAAAATAATACAAACAAACAAACAATCAAAAATTTGAATGATTTCTTATTCACAGTATTCACAAATATTATTAAAATTATAATTTATTTTGACATAATACTAAATACTAAACAATTAAAAACAATAATTATTACTAGTTATTTTATCCATTCAAAATCATACCTTTGATATTTCTTGTCAACACTTGTTGTGTCAGCAAGTACAAAGATTCTTCTTTTCTACAAATTGATGCTTCTTCTTTTGGTGCATACAAAACTGTAACTACTCCTTGTGTAGCTAGTATTCTTGCTGCACAAATACCAGCAGCTCCTTGCCAATTTGGTCCAGTACAAACTAAGACTGTTGGCCGGTCACTCACTCTTTCTGGACTTAATCTACGTTTATAGAATTAAGTGTTATACATAAATGATTAATGTTTTCATTACTGAACCTACACATATTATTTATTTAACTTATTAATTATTAGTACACTTTTTATTTTATTTAGAATGTTCAACAATAATACCTGTATGAATCTCCTAATAAAGGTAAACAAACTTGAGCTACCGATCGTCCAAATACTTCCACCGTTCTTTTTTATAATAAAAAAAAATTAAAACCAAAATTCATTAAAAAAGAAAAACAATACATATACGACAATATAAATAAGTTACACGAGTTAATATAATAATTAATTAATAATAGATTACAAACTGTTACAAAAGTCTATAAAAAAAAGAGAGAAAAAAAAACAAACATTGTACTTACAGACTATGACTAAGACCATGTTGATGAGCCATATTGAGGATTTTATTTCTTACGTTCACATCAATTGCTGGAACTAAGATGCCGGTATCAGTATTAAAAACTTTGGAAGCACTCATATTACGTAATTTGACGGAATCGATAGTTCTATTGGCTTGTAAAGTTGTATCACACGATTTAAACTGTGGTGTTTTTGGAGCTGCGACTGGCTTTTGCACAATTCCAACCGGAACTATAACAAAAAATAATTAATAAATAATCATTTTTAGAAGTCATATTATAAAAGTAAATATTCAGACACCCGTATGTATAATGTATAGCCACTACTTGAGGCTTACAATTTTAAACGATTCATTAAATTAATACATAAATATATATTACATATTATACGATATATAAGTACATTGTAAATATTTTATTATATTGTACACATACGTTTTATCAAATTTTGCCAAATTTTCTTCAAAATTATATTCTACAGATTTAATTTCAGCAATCGTCATCTCAAATGCTTCATCATTCTTTTGTTGTTGATTAAGTTTTCCCCTGGGAGATCTATCAGCTTGACCAGCTCCTATATTTTTAGAAAAAAAGAATAAATTGTCATTTTTTATACTAATACATTATGATAATCAGAAACTTGACTGTAAATGATCATTTTTGTTTAATTTTAAATGAAAAATAAAGATAATATTATGTAATATGATGTATTATTGTTGTTTTTATTTTACCTGAAGAATATTGACCATTTTGAGCTTGTTTAATAAATTGTGGTTTAGCAGGGGATGATTTTTCAACTTTTGCATTTCTAGTTGAAGTAACTGTATTTGATGTGGGAGGATTAGCATTTGTATTAGTTTGATTTGTATTCATTAATCCAAGTCTTTGTAAAACAATATTTTGTGTAGATGCCAAAACGGTATTTTTTTGTGTTTGAGAAGTTTGATTCAAATTATTACTAGGACTTGAATATGCATTAAATGCACTTCTTCTCTTTTCTTTAGCTTTATAACTAGCTTCAAAATTTGATGCGGAATAAACTATATCAGGTCCATTGACATCCGAAACACTATTAATTGTAGATGATGATGATACGACAGGTAAACCACTAGACACTTTAACAGGTTTGACAAAATCCAAATCATTATTAATAGTATTATTTTTTGTTAGTTTTGTTACTGTTGATGGTGTTGTTGTATTATTAGATGTGGAATTATTATCATATACGGACGAAGTGAATTCTTGAAAAGCGGATGTAAATTCTTGAAAGTTTTTAAATTTTGGTTGATTCTCTACTGATGATGATGAAATTGTCATATTATTTAAAGTTTTTTCAATAATTTCTGGTGGATCAGGTTCTGATGATATCTCCTCATTCTCATCATTATCACTATTCCCTTCATATGATTCATCTGGTTCGGTCTGAATCAATTCTAATGATGCTATTTCTTCCGCCCTATAATAATAATTAAAAAAATAAAAAAGTATATTGTAATTATTATGACTAATTATGTATGTATACATCATATTATATTCAATATAACAACAATGATAAACTTGTATGTCGTTTTTTTTTAAAAATAATTTGTGAAAGTATAAAATTTAAAGACATAAAAAATATTTATTTTTTTACTTACATGATAATATAATTATCAGGTAAACACAATCCATTTAAGAGTCCGTCATTTAGGGTAATGGTATGTTCTTCTCTTCCTATTGCCTGAACTGTTCCTATTATTGTATCCACTTGTCCATTTAATTTTGGTTTTGATTTCACTGAAACTAAGCACCCAAGAAATTTTTGACCTGGATCACCTGCCATTTTTAAAGTTAAGTTGAAGTTTATAGTTATAAGTTTATAGTTAATAAGTTTATAGTTAATTTCCCTATTTTCACTTTAGTTAAAAATTAAAAATACTTTCACAATTACTTAGAAATGGTACATAGAAAATAGAGAATGGCCATAAAAATTTAAATATGTGTATTTTATTCTTACTCATCTCATCATCTCAAGTTGCCCCTGCAAGAAAATGACATCCTTGTAATTAAAATGAAGGGATAAAAACAAACGTTCCAGTCTATAAAACTGGTTTTTTTTTACTTTAGATTAAGGACTAATTATGTTACCCTAAAGATTTTCAGTATTCACACGCTCGTGTGTAGCTTGATTTTATGATATAGATCAATATAGAAGAGTATCAAAATAAAGTACATGTGCAATTTTTTACCCCATTTCATACAGATATACGTAAATAATAATATCACGGACCCAGTGTCGTATCGTAACAATACTGTAATACGTGAATACATAGAATTACACGTTTGTGTTTCTAAATTAGTCTCAAATATCCACAAGGAAAATTTAAATAGCCATGTTGTAAAATCACATATATGTCATATGTGTAAAGTTTCTTTGCAAACATAATAATAACAATAATAATATGTGAAGGAGTTTTGCAAATTAGCTCCGTAAAAAAGTTTCATCTTTTTGCTAACTATTGAAAATGCTCTTCTTTTTTAGAAGTCTATTCGAAACTTATATTATGTATTATGTATATAATATATAGTTGATATGTACAGTAAATTTGTATATATATATACATATGTACATTTCAGTGTTGTATAAGAAATTATGCACAAAAACTTGTGCAAGTCAAAAAAGACACAGATACATTTAAATAATTTATGTAATGTAATGTAATGCATGTATGGTGTCGTTGGCACTTGCAATTTACATTCATTTTAGATGCATTTATTCATTAATTCAAATCATGTGTTTGCTCATATACACACTACACTACACACACACACAGACATGGAACACATAACATGTGCAAATTTACACAATTGCAAAACTTGCTAATAGTTTGTTAAAGTATACAACAATGACCACGTAATGGTCAAGACGAAGAAGAAGAATAAGAAGAAGACATAATATCAACACTTGCAACACCTTCTTTTTTTTACATCGCTTCATCATCGTCAGTAGACGAGTATTATACAATGTATTTGTAAATAATATATATATATAATATATATACATTAAATTATATATATATATATCATACTTCATGTCATGTATCATATACTACTATACGCCGTCTACGCAACAAGTCATTCATAAACAATCGAATGGAAAATGAAATTGTGTACTCAACGCTGTACACTAACGAATACGAATTATACATTCATCAGACACAATATTTGTATTCTGTATACACTTAATTTGCAGGGTGGCTCATATTGTCCTTCCAAAGTGAAAAACAAAATCTCATACTTTCAGTTTCAAACAAAAATTCACCGAAATCCAAAACCTGATGAGACATTGTTGTACACTGAGTGCATAATATAATAAAAGAAGCAACAAGCATTTTAATCTCATTTTCAGATACCATTTTTGGTAACATTTTTGGTAAACATCCTACCAGCATGACACATGACAAAAAGATACAAAATATAAATATTATACGCTATCATACTGTTGCACTAAATAAAAATGGCATTCAGTACAATGTGCTACATAAAATACACAAGCATTTTCATTCAGCTGCTTCATTGCGTGTGATTAAGAAAACTGAAAGGTGGAAACATTAACTCAGAGTTTGAATGTGTACTAAACATTAAAAATATCATAGGAAATATAAGTGAAATGGTGAAAAGTGAAATGTACATTATAGTCATTATTTTTATCATTATACTGTTACGACAAAAAAAATACTCTTTGAATGTTTATTTTATTATTATAATCTATATGATCATGTTTTTATTTTTTATTCATCTTTAATGACAAATAAAGGTAACAGTAAACAGTATAATAAAAATAATATCGTACTTTTTATCTATTTCTTCTGTATTTATTGCTTTTGCATATATATGTACAAGTATTTTCAGTTTTTAAAAATTCTCAGCTTTTACTTTTATTTTTATCATTTATTATTACTTATTACTTATATTACAATATCACATATCACATCACGTTGTGGTGCGACATGTACATAGTATGTAGTATGTACATAGGTAGGTAATATCAAATCAGATTCCAAATCATGATGAAAAGTCTCACAGTCTTCCTTCCTTCTGCCTTCAAGTATATTAGAGTCTATCTCTTGATTCTTTTGACTTTCAGCTGGACATACACAGTAAAACAACATGTACGTTATTAGATCTATTCTAAAGTCCATGTTTCTTACACATTATTCTGAGCTTATGAATTATGAATGATTTTATGCCCAAAAAATGGTCATACTCTATCTCATAAAATAGGTACAAATGAAAGGAAAATAAAACTGTGTGTAATATATTTAAAAGTCTCTCGTTTGTCATGTATAACAGAATAATAATAATTGTACCTTAGCGTAATTCATTATGCACTTACACTTATACTTTATGCGCTTTTGATGTCATAAAAAGGATGAAACACAAAAAACATAATAAAGTTAGCTCCAATCTACATTACAGGTGAAACATTCTCTGAAATGCGTAACTGTATCAAGTGTAACGTATTTACAGGTTGTACAAAGTATGCATAACATTACATGTCAAGCCAAATTATTTTGGAGTAGACAGGAAGTGTATAAAAAAAGTAATACATTTTGTTATGTATACATGACGAATGACGAAATAAAATAATCGCGATTATAATTCATCCTTTTCCCACTATTTATTTTTGGGCAAGAAGAAAAAGAGACGAGGAAAATGAGGAATGAAATGAAAATTTCTCTACGCAATTTTCCGTCTCACTTGATACTTGATGCATGTAAAATGTGTGATGCGTTTTTGTATAGTTTTGTTTCACTCGTGTTTTCTTAGTGGCACTATCGGGGCCTCCTCCTCTTCTTGAAGATTCTTCATCTTCTCCGTCTCATTATTGATGGAATCAAGAATCAACCAAGCACAACATTACAGAAGAAACAAGTCAAAGAAGAAGCAAAAGAAGAAGAAGAAGAGATGATTTTTTTTATATTTTACTTTTAAAGTCTCTTCCTCTTGTTCTCATACATGTCTTCTGTGTTTTGTGCCTTGTGGTACTTTCATTTAGTCCATTGGAATTTTTAATGGAACCTACTTTGGAATTTTTGCAGTAATAAAAATCCAACTACATGCACAGACTACAGTCTACAGCCTACAATAATAATACGAGTTTTTGTCTGTTGCACACACATATTATTCCAAAAGTCATTTTGTGGATCCAAAGACCAGAGAGAAGAGTTTTAGTTTCAATCTTGAGTGCATCTGCATTCCTGCAACTCGGATGTTTTTTTTTTTGCCTTAAACCACACTTGCGTACATTTTATAATAAAAAAAGTACATATGTTTGATGTTTGTGCATGGTTCATCAGTAGGCATAATAGAGTGCACATACTACATATGTACATGCAAGATTCAGGTGAAATATAGAGTAGTTTCACCTTCATTCAAAATTCACACACACATAATATATAACATATATATACATAAACGGAGAAAGAGAACAAAGGCTTATAATTAAGAAATAGCGCACATAGCACATACACACGGAGATATATATGTATATTGTGTTCATTCTTCATTCTTTTTTATTGTTAGACAAGGATCTTTGTTAGTATTAGCATCTTCTTTTACTTCTTAGCCATAGTCAAGTACCAAAAAAACCAACAATAACTTATGGGACTCAGAGTTGTAGACACATGCACGTTTATGCTACAGAAGTCCAACTGCATTCAGATATGCATGCAGAATACAGCAGACATGTGTACTTTGGATAGGGAATGGAATGGCGATGATGCTGATTGTATACACAGGTATTTAATATGATATGAGAAAATGTTAAATGCATGTTAATGTGTAGAATATAGAATAAAATAGAATAGAACAGAATGGATAGGTACATACTTTTATCGTATACACTACTACGTTCTGTGAATTTTGTACCCTTCTTCTTCTCATTCTTGTTACAATATGAAAAGCCCAATATTCAGTGTGGATTGTACATGCATAAACCCAAGTGTATAATATTTATTATATTATATTGTGATCTAAGTATGTGATGTGCACAACACGTTTCAAGACAAGAGAAGACCAAGATTCGTTGATGCTTCATGAGATTCTCTTCTCTATTCGCCATTCGTACTTGTATTAGTAGCATTATTTATATGACTACTTGATCGTCTTTTCCTTCGCAACGACACAAGATACACTACTCACCTATATTTTGTGCATATACCTCTACCACAGAACACAACACACACACACATGTTGACGATAATAATATACTTTTGTAAAAGTACTTAAGCGTATCTCATCTCTTCCCAACAAACAACAAACCCACAACAAACCTAACCAACTAACCAAGTCTTCCTCAGTCAGTCTGCATCAAGCACGCCAACAAATCACAACCACATTTTCCAGTTGTCTTACTGGAATTCTTTCTCAGTGTCTGTCTGTTCAGGAGCCTTTTGTTTGTTTATCTACTTGTTTCTTTTCAGTCCAACTCTCAAGTGTTATTGTTCTTTCTTACTCCAACTCTTATACACACAACTTTGGTTCACCATGACCAAAAATATTATCACAGTTGCTGTTTTTGCAGGTATGTTTCATACTTTTTTTTATCCTTTTTTCACTCAGTTTTTTAAGGATAAGCATCGTTCACTTAATTCTAATTTAGTTTATACCATTTTAACGTTTGTCGTACATTTTCTCAATATCAAGTATCAATTAAAAGTAAGAGTAAACGCAGTATTATCGCCATTTCATTTATTGTAATGACAGTTTTTTGACAGTGCAAATGATGGAATACTTTTCTGTCATTTGTAATGTTATTGTTGTATGTAATTTTTAATTCAAAGTTTTGTATTTTTTTTATCAGTATTTTTGAGTATTCGTAATACGTAAAATTATTTTGGAAGAAAAGTACAAAGAGTACTCCGTAGTCCTCATAATATTTGGTGCCTCTTCGTCGACAGATTTGGTTTTTACGTAAACGCACGTACTGTGTAATGAGTAATATGACGTAATTTAGTTTGGTTTAATTAATCTAAAGTAAAATGTAATGTAATGTAAATGAGTAAATGCGGATGGATGCAGGTGACATTTAAAATGAAAATTAAATGGTCACCGATCTCGTAATCTGTCAGTGACTAAAATGTCGGAAGAATCGGTGATCATTTCAATTTCATGGTCAAATTTCCCAAGTATTCATCCAACGTAATTCAAGTGCACAGTCTAAAATCCAAAACGTATTTTAGTCAAAAGTAAGATTGGTTTAAATTGTTGAAAATTTGAAAGTAAAAAGTCTGTAATGATCAAACATCAAACAGTACACAGTATTTAGCATTTAGAATTTATCAGTTAGGATTTGGTATTTGGTATGTACATTTGAGATTTGAAAGATATTGACTAACAAGTATCTGCTCATGCATTCAATACTTGGATGTGATACTCATAATTTAATGTCATTACTGTTTTCTCTTATTACGTATTATGTACTGTACAGTTTTTAGTCTAGATTGTATCAGCGCAGCTTGCTTTTACTATCTTGTCGTGCTTTTTTTTGCACGCACAAGCACACACATGTACCAACAAATGATAATAATACAACAATAGAGAATTCTTTTTTTGTCTGCTTCATTCCCTTGTTCATTGTACGATGTGAGTTGTGAGTTGTCTTGTACATAGAATGGAATATGGAGATGAGAGATGAGCATATAGGAAGAAAAGGAAACGAAATCAAAAGTAAAAGTCATCATCTTGATCATTAGGCTCCGCATAAAACTCACATACATGTTTAATTTTTACGTAGAATTTTTGGCCCAACTGAGCAAGTCAAAATTTTGTCTAGTTGATCACGTTTGTTGTTTAGAGTTTAGACTTGGTTAGGTACACAGTACACAGATACATCTACATTTATGCAGCATAACACAATCTAATAACATTATTTAAATTCAGAATTTGGCCCGTATTCGACAGTTCACAATTGGATGGAGATAAAAAAGAATGCGAAGGGTAATAATAATAGGTGAATAACATGACCTGAGGTAAATAACTTGATTTCAGTTCACATTTCTCAATGAATAATTGTGTGGACGTGAAAGAACTCATATGAATAATAGTCGATAGTTGATAGTAGTGCAGTTGGTGAATTTACTATATTTAGTGAGGGAGTAATAGATACACTGTCATGAGTCATGAGTCATGAGGATCTCGTACCATTTATCATTTATCTTCAATCATGTTTACTCCAATTGTATTTCATCTTTCATGTGCTTTACTTTTTCGCCTCTTTCCAAAATTTCATTTGGAATCCTCTTCTTCTCTCTTCTCTCTCTCTCTCTTATCTTCAACATGTTGATGGTGATGATGATGATGTGAGTTTCATACGAACGTATTACGTTTCAATATCTCTTGGACGAATCGGAGCCAAAACATGATGTATGATGTATGAATTTATTACATCCATGAGAGTAAATACTAAATACACATGCACAAGTTAAATCTTTGCTAACAGCTCAGTGTTTAGAAATCCTCTCTCTCTCACTCTCACTCTCTGCCTGTCTGTCTGTTGGAATTTGTATTGTGTACTGTGGATCGTACTGTTTGTGCGTGTGCATACACAATCTTTGGGAATTTAAGAAAGGGTGGATATTGGACATGGATATGGATATGAATGTGGATGATATAGTAAATAGTGAACGTGATGGTGATAATAAGGTAGAAGGGTACGCAGAACAGAGAAGAGTAAGTAAATAAATAAATAAATGTGGACTCTACGAGACTCTTGACACATGCAGTTCATTCATTCATATATCATAAGATATTATTTATTTATGCAAAGGTAATTCCTAACACTTTCACTTTTCCTCCTTGTTCTTCGTCGTAGTCGTTTCTAGTATAACTAATATAGTCATATTTTATCAATAGGGATCATATGCATTATGCGTACAGTAATGTCATGTCATATAATCATATAATAATAATAATAATATAATAATAATAGTAGTAATAGTAGTAATAATAAACAGGGTGACTTGTGATATATGTATCAGTATTATTACCACAATAACAAGCACATTGGTCTCTCAATATTACACTCTTCATTCATCATCGCACATCGTATTCTACATCACAGACCATTCATCATTCACCAAATATCAAATCCTATACAAAAGTATAATATTTCTCAGTTGTTACATTTACAAAGGTCCATAATTCATAATAGCCTCTCTTAGTTTCCGCCTTCAAAAATTTCCTTTGCTATTTAAGATGCTGATGATGATGAAAACACGTCTAATGTCTGTACTTGTTCCCTGTTACAATTTACAATATTTACCAAAAAAATAAGTTTCATTGTATAATAAGTATAGCAATCATTTTTACAAGTATTTGGCTAAGTTTACATGTTGTAATTCACTAAACAGATGGTGAGTTTTAATCTCTTTCCATTGCGAGTTGTTTTTTGTTTGCATTTGCATGCAGAAAGATTCTGGATGTTTACTCTTGTTGTTACTTTGTTCATTGATCGTTGACCAAAATTTAGTCCTCAATCTGTAATCTAGATTTCTATTATTGAAATTGAAATACGCACAAACCCAGATACATACTTATAGTGTGATCTGTGTACATGTGCATTGCTAAAAGAGATGAGGTGTCGTGTTTCTTGTTTGTTTAGTGTGAAGCGTGTACATTACTTACTTACTTTTTTTACTCTTCCTGAGAAACTCCCTTTTTTTCTCATTTTGCTTCCTGCAAAGTTCAAATACTCAGTCATTTTTGTCGATCTCTGATCTGATTAATACAGAAAAAAAGTAAAAAGGAGAGTAATAATTTTTCCGCCCGCCTCCTTCTCTTTCTTTTTGTTCTACTGCTCACTAACAATTTATATAAATGTTTGTATAAAAGTATGAGCCTGTGGAAAATGTGTAATGGAGTGTAAAACAACAATTCATTACAATTGTCTCAAAGTTACTCATGTCTCACGTTGATTAGAGCGAGATGAAATTCTCGCTGTTACGCATACGAAGAGAACAGTGTGAAATAAGAACAATAAATAAATGGGTCTTGAAATTAGGGATTGCAAAATTTACGCTTCATCATTCATTGGAAACACAATTATTACTATTACATGATCATACATATTATCATATTGTTGTAACTTGTCACTCTACAACTTTTCTCCTCTTGCATTGTATAATGTGTTGGAGAGTGTGTGGTGTGTAGCATTATGGATTGTGTATGAATCACGAAGCAACGATCTTGTAGCTTGTGTGTGTGTGTGTGCTAACTCGAAAAAATTAAATCAAAAATGAAATCACAAGATACATGATCATAATCATGCTGGTCATTAAAAAGATGAGATGCATAATGCATAATATTAAGTGCTGTGTGTTGTATTGTGGATCAAGTAGCGTATGGGTAACATGAAATGGAGCCTGTACTTATTTATTATTTAATTTATGACAGTCAACATAATAATTTAATATTTGTAATAAAATGATTCTGAAACGAGATAGATAGAGTATGTTGTGTGGTACATCTGTGGCAGATACAATGTAAATCTTTTAGTAATAATAATAACAACTCATCTGGTTAATGTTGCAGTAAATATTATAGTAAAAGTATTTATGAAGCAAAGATCAAAGAGAGAAGAGAAGAGAAGGAAAGAGAGAATGGAAAGGAAAAGGTATGACACGGCACAGAAAAAAGTATTCATCAATCATTCAGTATGATTATATTAGTAAAAAAAAACATAAGAATGATAACCGCAGTTATAAAAGTTGTAAGTACTTGAGCAAAGAAAAATATCATGGTTCATTGAATTTAACTGTTGATTGTATATAGAATAGAGATGAAAAAAAAATGGATTGTATCTCTTTCGTTTTGTGTGTGGTGAGTGTATTATAGGTGTGTTTGGGTATAGTTTATATAAGCACATAAAAAGGTTAGTCGTTTTAGGAGCTTTTAGCTTAAAGCTTATTCTCACTTAAATATTCTCCCTTTTCCTCGTCTTGAATCTTGAATAGACATAAAATAAAGTACAATAACAAAATAATATGACATTATGTCTATTTCATCTCATTAGTTCATCATCCGCCTCTTTTTCTTTTCTTGTCCATTAAACTTATTGATAGTGATAAATGAATCATAATAAATAAAATAAGTGCATTCCTTTTCCCCTTCTTTTTACATCCTTTTCTCAACACAATCAACTTTTAAATGCTTAAACTTAATAGCCGCATGACTTTCTTTCTTTGTTCATCCGCTCTCTTCGCGTGAATTCAATTTCTCATTTTCTCACACCTCTCTATACAGTAGACCACTGCATTCTGATGTCTGCTCCTGATATACTTTGGAACATATGAAAAAAACCTTTGCATGCAACAGTTGGTTCTATATTTAAAAGTTAAGAGTACTAAAATGTCAGTACAAATGGAAACACACAGTACCAAAAGACCTTTCATTTCCATTGTAAATGTTATATCCAACTTCCGATAGTCATTTAAAATTTTAAATATAAGTCCATAGTCCATTACTTTTTGGCCATTTTATGATTGAGCATTGTTATTACTTTGAAATTTGAAACCAGCATTTTGTAGACTTTTTTAGCGTATTTAATAATTTGTTGTCTCTATAATATGTTGTATGTATAATAATTGAATGCAAAAAGATTAAAAAGATTGTTTAAAAAGTAGCAATACATTTTTTACCACACTTGTAGTTTTTTCAGCTTGTATTTCACATATTATCTTGAGCATTATTTTTTTTACCTTTGACGGTGTACAGTTTACAATGCAAATAAATATTTAAACAATAACCATTATTATAACTAATGTAGTAAAAAGTTTTGGGGAAAGTAGTTTTCTCAGACTCACTAAAATTAAGATTATAAAATGAGACCTAATTTTGGAAAATGGTGCAGTGGGGATTTTGGGGTTGGTGACTTTGGCTGCGGATCCATGTCGAATGAAAAGCGGAACAATTGCTCATGAAGTATACTGCGATAAATATTATCAGTGTACATCAAACAATCAGTCTCTGGTAATAAACAACTAAATGCACATCCTTTTTAGTTAGTTCAAAGTATCATGAGAACCAAACATTTTTTGTAGCTTGTTGTTGTTAAACTCATTCAAGTTGTCATCGCCAATGATATAAAACAGTGTAATACAATGATTTATAATTGATATTGATAATTATTGTATATTTATAAACTGGAAAAACCAAAATAAAAAATGGGGATAAATAAAGGTGAAGGACTGTCCAAATGGTCTTGTGTACACGGGACTTTTAAACCAAATCTGTGACTTTGCACATAATGTGGACTGCGGAGGCAGAGACAAACGGAGTAATGATCATTCTTTCCTCTCAGTAGAAATTGTACGTAGTTTTTGACTGTAGAGATTTGTTTTGTTGTACTTTTGAACCAGTAGTATTTGCTGTAATTCCCTCCACATTCGGTCAGAAGAGGTTAGAACAATTAAATCCATGTGAAGTCAAGGGGAAAATTGTAGCAGATATCACATATTGTGACCGGTACTGGGAGTGTGTCAATGGTCAACCAGAATTATACGACTGTCCCAATGGTCTAGCGTTTGCTGGAAGAAATCGAGGTAATTATCCATTTTACATTCTATTCTGATATCTAATATTATCATCTTGATATTATACATGAGCACAACTCATCATTTTAGAGGAATCACAAATACTTATACATATGATATTTTCCCTGTTTTTCTCCAGGTGTTGCTGATGGTTGTGACTACCCATGGAGAGGAAACTACTGCGAAGGAAAACAGTTAGCCAGTAAGAATCAAAGAACCTTGTCGAAAAAAAAACAAAATAACTACGCTACAAACTACAAACACTTCACAAATTTCTACAAATTCAATTTCAACAACAACTAATCTGCAATAACCAAAACTCTGCTCATATTTTCCGACTCAACATGGACAAAATCCTTGATTTGTTTATCTATGAATTGAATCCCTTTGAGTTTCCCCGTATTTTTGTGTTTTATTTAGACTGTAGAGTAAAAATTTAGATTGTGTATTTTGTTTTAGATTTGATTTGTTAATTATTTGTAATAATAATTCTGAAGTGTAATTAGTAAACTAATTAATGTTTCATTTTTATAGACCCACCGATTTCAACTGAACATTGCGATTGGCTCTATGGCATTTTTGGACATGAGACATCTTGCACCAGATGTGAGTACACACAACAGTGAAACAATATAATATTTTCTCAAAACGTTTTTTCATCAGCGCCATTTTTCTTTGATCTTGATTCCTATTTCATGTACTTTCATTTTTTTGTTTTTTTTTATAGATTGGACGTGTTGGAACGGAACTGCCACTGAACAACTCTGTATTGGAGGTACGTAACTAAAAATACATGTGTATTACTTGTAAAACAGACTAATATTTACATGATATACACCTTCAGTTTTTTGTGACATGAGCTAATTTAATCTGATTATGTTTTTCAGGACTTTTGTACAACGAAGAGACACATGCTTGTGATTGGCCAGAAGCTGTTCCCGGTAATTTTCACAAAAAATTAATTGTTATTTCCTTTTCTTAAAATAAATGTTTTAAAAATCTGTGAGATGGGAATTGGAATTAATATTATTTGTTCTCTTGTTAAAAAATATTTAGGCTGTCAAAAGCACCCACTTTGTAAAGATGACCCTAACGGAAATGTTGCATTGGGAAAATCTTGCAATCGTTACTGGAACTGTCAAGGAGGATATCCAAGACTCCAAAGATGCCCTGCCATGCTCGTCTTTGACAAGAGGTACGACTAAACCAAACATGTGTATAATATATCATGTTTATGCATTCAGTTTCATTTCTAAACTCATTTTTTACATTTGTATTGTCATTGTAATTCCAGATCTTTGAGATGTGTCGTCCCACCAACTGAAGGTATTTAAACAAAGAAAACTAATAATATTTTATACTCATATTATTTATGACCTCCTCGTTGTTGTGAAATTTAAAATACTATAAATAAACTATAATAATAATTAATATTATGTCTCATGTTTTTGTTGGAAAAAATAGACTGTGACATTCCCTCAACCACTCCACCTCCACCAGAAGAGGTTGAAGAACAACAACAACAACAACAAAACAACAGAGGAAAACCACAAAACAGTCAGTCGAGAATCCAAGCTCAAGCTATTCCTTTGAGACCTCAGGATTTCAATGGAGCTAGACCAATCCAATTCTCACAAAATATTGACAACAACAATAACAATAACAACCAACAACAGCAACAAAACAGAAATCAGCAACAGCAGAGACAATAAATAAATTAAAATTATTAATGTATGTATATGGGTATTTTTAATTAGTTATTTAGTTAATGTAGTAATATAATATATTATATTATTATGCATACAAATAATTATTTTACTATTTCTCCTAGTGAAAATCTCATACAAATGAAATGGTCAAGAAATATTTTGTGTACAATGTCAGATTATTTACTAGATGCATTTTTTTTACTCTCATCAACTACAAATGAATAAATAAACAACAACAAGATTTTTTTTATACAAAAACAATTTTTAACGCTGTTTTTTATTCTAAGTATCAGCATTTGTCTTATTATCATCACATGAAAAAAAGTTTAAAAAGTATTTTAAAAAGAGCTGATTATATGGATTCTCAAGTATTTACCCATCATGTATCATAAATCATAATTCATAAAATGTACACCTTGATTCATACATGAAAACAACGTTTTATTTTTGAAAACAGAAAATGTAAGAAAAGTTTTTATTAACAAATGTATAATGAAATGTATATTATGTTTGAGGGCATGAGAAGAAATAAGTACTAAAAGTATATAAAAAATACAATCCGTAGAAATATCTGTTTTTCATATATGTATATGTGAAATTGTGGTAATTGTATAATATTACACGTTTTAATTTGAATAAGTGTAATCAAGACTTAATTTCTGTGTACAAAAAGTATAAAACTCATCTTTTCAATTCTCAATGGACATGATTATTATTATTCTGATTATATTTTCTAATACGTACACACTACACACATGTGTATTTCATATTTTGTCTGTGTGAATATCACTGCTCATTTTATGATGACTTCAGCTGCATCTTGAATCAGTCATCTTCAAATTTTTTGGCACTAAAATAATTCAACAAGTACAAAACAGTATATATAAATTATATGAATAAAAGCTTGGTCAATTCTTTAGACTCTGGATATTTAATATTTAGTACAAGGTTAGATTCCGATTTACAAAGCTAGAACTGAATACTCACCATTACTTATTTATGATGATCTTCAAGTCCTTCACAAGTCAGAGAATATTCATTGACGAGTTTTCCAGGTTCGCATGTAATGAGACGAGGATATCCGTTGACACAAGTGATGAGCCTGTGAGAATCCCCGGGGATGGTGAATCGTGGGTATGGCCAGAATTTGTAGGCAAGAGTGTCTGGCTCAACTTTGTCTGGACATCTGAATCCAACAACCTCTGCAATAATAAATATCATCAAGTATTAAGTAAGTAATATTCGGATAGCTAATTAGAAATTATTTGCATTCTGAAAAAGTGTATCAATTCCTTTGCGACTATCTTACGTTCTGGATCGCACTGGTCCAACAGTAGATCGGGCCAGTTGCAAGAGTGTGTTTTGTCATCGTATGCGAGACCGGGTTCACATGGTGTTTCGTAAGGGGTTCCCCAGGCACATTTTACGTAGGTTGTGTGACATCCCGCGGATTTTGGGTAAATCCCGAATTGGTAAAGACACCCAGGAGAACTAATTGGGGCAACTGCAGAAAAAATACACACACGAGTATTTCAATGTTGTTTCATATTTTAATACTACACTTGAAAATTTACAACTAGTACATACATTTGCATATATTTAATTATTACTACCGTGTGAAAAAATGACTTACTTTCACTAAAACGTTTGTCACAGGACTTGACAGCCCAGTTGTAATTACAGTGATTGTGAACTGCGCCTTTTCCATCAAACAAAAGCCCATTTTCACAAGTCTCCAAAGTCAAAGTACCATTTTCACACAAGTAGAATTTGTCACAGCTGCATCAATCAAATTACACAATTTCAAATTAAGTTTAATAGCTAATATGAATGTATAAATAAAATAGTTGTAATCCAAAATCCAAGTAAACACTAAGATGACTTTGTCTCTGTTTTCACGGAGGCAGGATTTCAACATTGAGTTCACTCACTATTCTGGGTGAGGATGAGTAGCAACTCCGTAGGTATCTGGACAATAAGGCACACCACCATCAGCAGCGTACTGAGCTAAATATCAAATTATATGTGCATTTTGGAATTAATTTACATGGTCATTAAATTAAATAAACAGTAATCAAGAATTTCAGTAGAATTCTACAATTATTTTTACATGGACATGGAAGCTTTAGCTTTAGCAGCTATTTTATTGTACCATAAATGCTAAAGTTTGTTGCAGAATTTATTTTAATTACTGTTGATTGAATAAAATATGCTTTTGATTTGAATTGTAGAGCTACTCCAGCTCTCTATCTTTCTCTCTCTCTCTCGTTCTCGCTCTTACCCTGAGTAACTGGAACAAAGGACGAAGCTGCTACCAAAAGGACGGTCACAAAAATGTAGGAAGGCGTCATTGTTTCGCACAACAATGAGACAACAAGAACCACAAGATATTTAACAAGTAACTCTTTCTTTCTTGTGTTACAAACTGCGTGATGGACTCACCACTGAATTTAACACCACAGATTAATCGATACACTCCAAACTCCAAACTACTCTGCGTGTTCGTGTGTGAGTGTCAATGCAAATGCGATTGACACAGTGTGGACAAGAACCAACCCGATCGGCTCAAAAGCAAATGGTAAAATGAGTGAATAATTCCTCTGTTAAGGTTGCCTATGCCTTTGAACAATTATACATGATCTTATATTATTATTTTGTATTAGTCTAATGAACGTGGATGCATAAGCATTTGACTACATAGTGTGTAATACCTAAATCATATTAAGTATATTGTTGTACCTTTGTTCACTTGACTGATGTGTGTCCATTGTCTGTAGTCTGTACTCTATATGAACATTTGCTGGCTATTCTCTTTGTCTAATAAATCCAAAACTCCTACTGCTCAAATCAACTCACTCACAGTTTGTCTCTGTTACATTATATTATTATCATATTATCTGTTTAGTATATGCACATGCATACTCGTGTTATGCAGAGTACACAATACATAATAGATCCAAATACAACCATATGCACCTAATTTATTAGCCCATCTTGTGTGTATTTGTACTTCAAATGAATGTATTACAAACGAAACCTTTTCTTAATGAGCTTTTACTTTTGACTTTTGCGTCGAGATCACATCAATAATAAGAATAATATGGAGTATAAATCCCTTGTACGACTAATATAAATATAATGAAATGTATACATATTGTAATAAAGTTTACTTAATTAGTTTAGATATGTACAGAATGCATGGCATGAAAATTATTGCTTTCAGTCCAGGAGGAAAATTTTCATAGTCTATTTAACAACGAAATCCACGGTGGAACAAGACATGAAATAGTACAATATTAATTATCGTCCTAATGGCAAACTGACCAATATTAAGGATTGAGGAGGAGTGTGGTTTGTAGTTTGTAGTCGGATCAGTTTTCCAAATTTTCAATGCCATCGAGTATCGCGTAGTGCTGAGTTGGAGTTGGACTGAAATACGTGAATGAATAATTAGTGAATGCTTAATCTATCTACTTGCGTTTATTTACAGTTTACAGTCTAGATAAATGAAATCAAGGTGTATTCATTTAATTCAAATAGAGTAAAAAAAAGGCATCACGTCGTACTTGTACTTTTTTTGTAAGCTCCTAAGCAGAATTTTTTCTACTTTTTTACGAGTACAATTAATTTTCGTCTCGTGGAGTCTACAGAATGCATAACATACACATAACATGCTTCAGCAGTGCTACGTAATTTTTTTACACCCTCAACAATAAAATTCCTTCAGCCGTTTAAAATCTACAGAATATATTTTTAAAAGAGTAGACGAAAAATGTTAGATAGTTTCTGTGTGTTGAATTTGAACGTTCTTTTCAACTTTGATTTCTTTCTATTTTTCACTTTCTCATTAATTGCTTTGTAATTTATTTGGTATCTAAAATGTTTTAAAAGAATGAATGAATGAGTACAAACAAATGTTTTTCTCTTGTGAATTTTGAATATCGAAGCGTGTTACAAATCTCAACTTTTAAATCTCTCTTAACCTCAAGACTCTAGACTCAAGTGCAATCCTGAGATTTGAAAAAGACAAGGCTTCCAACTTACAAAGTAAAGTAAAGTAATTCAATGAATCTTTGAGTCTTTTTTTCTATCATTCAGTTTTACAAAAAAAAACAGCAAACGGCGTTCACTTTAAGAGAGCTTGTTCTTTTATTCAGCTTTCAATTGATTTACAACAATTTATACTAACGTAAAACGTAAAAGTACAATAAGGGACGCGTGAACAAGAAATAAGGCAAAGTTTTATTTTAGAGCAACCTGTAAAAACAATACCAGTATAATTTTTCTTTACACACTTTTATAATTATAGCAAAAATTCTGAATAAAAGTATTTATTATAGTACATAGTTGAACCTTTTGCTGCTCCAATAGCATTGCCCTTTTTTTATCTTTTTTTTTATTGCGACCTCGATCTGATCCGTTAGACTGTTTAGTCAGTCATTAAGTTTGTCAGTTTTTCTACATAATAATCCTTTCCTGTGTACTGTGTACTGCACATTGTGGAGTGTGTAGCCATTGACTTGTAGAGTAGAATAAAAGACGGAAGGTTGTGCTTTGTTCTCTATACTTTGAGCATGACTTTAATTTAATCAAGCTCCATTTTCCCACGCACTACAAAATACAAAATGCAGAAAACACACTGAAGCAGATTTTATGTTTTAGATGAAAACTGCACAATTATTATTGTACTCAAAGACATGGGATTTTGTAGGCCAAAGCTCAAGCTCAAGTTGTTTTAATTTGGTTATAATTATCTAGATGTCTAGATTCTTGATATGCAGAGTATTATCATATGATACTGCACAATTCTAATTCCCATTGGAGAATTGACCAGTAAACCAAATGTGGCTAATTTTCTAATCACAAGTAGGAGCTGAGTATTAAAATTAGATCGTTTAACAATCTACATATTACATGTGCAGATGAGGAACTGCTACAGTTTTACATACTTAAAATACTCTGAATTGAGGAGTTGGATGAATAATTTTCCACCTATGCTTACTTTTTTTGTGTGCATAGTCAATTGAAAAAAGTCACAAGAAAGCATTAGGTCAGTAAGTATGGATAATTTGCATACTCATTCTCATTTAAAAATGAATGTACAAGTACAAGTACAATGTGCATGCTTTTCATAGAAATGCTACACGCCCAAACAATTCCGCACAGACTTCTCAGTTCATGAATAACAAATAAATACAAGAGAGAAGACAGGATTGAGACGTACATGTAAATTCAGATATGCTCACATGTGCACAAGAAAGCTATGCATAATTTATATGCTGTCGTATGTAAATAGCAAATACAGTAGTAGTAAAATAAAATATAAAATATGCAGATCAAAAAAAAGAGTGTTATGCAATCGTAAATCGTACAGGAATCCCAATCGCAGTGATACATGTTAAAGTTGTATGATTTGTGGTTTGTTCAGCATTAAGCAATGACCAAATCCCAAATGTATTCATAACAGAGAATGATTTGTGATTTGTAATAGGAAATCAAAATGATGGATTTGTGTTCACTGGTCTACCAAGATGATATGATATGCACACATGTAATTTTTAGACGGTTATTCCGTGTTCAATTTGTTATGGAGGTGTATCCAACTATTTACAATGCATAATCATATCCACATGCCTTTCACGACCGATCAAATTGTACGTGTTCAATTTTTCTATTTTATACTTGTATTTTATTTTTGCATGATTATTTATTTGTTAGTTTTCCTTTGGAGACAAAATGCTGAAAAAGACTAAATTGAGAATTGAGATGGATTTTGGATTTTGGTAAATAAAAGCAAGAGAATAAGATTTAATATTTCCTCCGTTCTCCCCTTCTAAATTTGTTATTCACGTGTGTTCGTAGTTCATACAGAGTACAGAGGAATCATCATCATGCAGCTATTTCTTACTTTCTACTCCACACTCTACACTCTACGCCATTTATCCTTTATCTATTATTGTGACGATGCAGAAATTTGGTGTCTGTCAAAAGTCTTAAATCCACAGAGTGACAAAGAATCAAGAATCACGTCTCGCGTCACATGTCACATGCTGTCTCATGTCTGACTCATTCACAACTCACGACTCACAATGAGACAGTTGACAAAGGCAGGAGTACAAACTATACATAATATTTATCTAATAACAACAATTATTATTATCCTTATTGTTATTGTTATTGTTATTTCATGTGTCCAATAACAAAGATTGAAACTGACAGTGAGACATCGTGAGTATTTAGATAAAAACGGAAGACGCATATGAAAACTGTACCTATAAATATAATAATATTTCACTTGTGCTCACTCATCATTCATCATTCATCATACTTACTTAACTTTCCATTTCCCATTTCAACTGGTTTTCGGATTTGGGACAACTTTTACTTTTTGCTTCGTCTTGTGGCTATATTTATTGTGTGTTGTGTATTCTGTATATGTTTACACTTTACACAGGGTATTGTTGCACATATTTATTTATTTGTTTAATATTATGTGAGTTTGAAGTGTAGACTTATGATATTACAGAGGGACAGGGAGAATCCTCAGTAATAAGTACTTTTGCGTTTATTTATGTGTACAGTGAGCAGTGAGTGGACTGCGTATCATTATCATTATTACAGCTTTAGGAACCATTAGGAATGCCTAAATTAGACAACCTCTCTCTTCATCCTTGTGGCTAATTTAAGACTCGTAGTAAAACGACCAAATACTGTCTCTATTCTCTATTCCCTCCACTTTGTATTGCTGCATATTTATTTATTGTTATTGTGGTCAGTGTGCGATGTACGAACCAATTTCCTTCCACTCACATTTATTACATATTTAAGCACTACTAATAATCAGTGGGATTTGTGATGCATCCTTTTCTTTTAACTGCTCATACATTTCCATCTTTATGTCATTTTTTTGTAACTCATAACCAATTCATTCACGTTTCATGTATGAAACAGTATGAATGAAACTTATTTACATTTACAAAATCATTGTGGAAAAGTGCAACACAAGCATACGCATTCTCCATAGTCTAAAACCGTTAATTATCATGATATTCCATTTAAGTAGAAATATTCATGAAATGTTTTACTCTGATCCTGCTTCCTATTGCTATTTCCTATACATAACAGTGTAATGTTTAAGCACTGCTCATGGATGGGAGTATGAAAGTAACTAAAAAGAATAATATACAACAGGATTCCCATTTCCCATGCACATGTAAAATATAAAATGTAAAACCGCTGTTCAATGTTCAACAATCATGATGAAAGGATTTTGAATGCACTACTGCATTGCATATTGTACTACGGTGTGAAAAATGAAAAATGCCTGTGAGAAACAAAATCTACACTACACATTCGGAGACTAGACATGAGACATGATGCTTGCATTTTGAGAAGTTGGAATCTAAAAGCTAAATAGCAGCCAACGTGAATAAAATAACAATAAAAAGAAATGCAGCCCTGCCCAAGCAGAAACTTTGAGAAAAGAATGGAAAACTGCACATTTTTTGTGTAAATATTTCAGCTTTTTCAATGGAGAATGTATAAAATACCATCTCGTAGTGTATGTACTGACAGACCAAACTTGAATGCAGCTGTTGCGTCTCTACTCCATAAAGACTGCCCAAGTAAAAAATATCAAATGCTTAGAAGTGTAAATCTTTTTTCAATAAATTGAAATCATTAT
>JABASP010001891.1:0-24408 GCA_019776565.1 Sminthurinus signatus | reverse complement strand
CTAAACCTAAACCAAATGGAAAGATTTTTTCAGAGGTTAGTTTCTACACCAAAAGGAACGATATGAGGGGGTGTGACTCTAAATTTTCAAACATGATGCTACTTTGGCGAGGGCTACTGTACACATATCCATTATCCATTACCCCAATGCTACACATATCTACATGAGGAATAGACAATACAAATCATGTATTATATTGTGTGTGTTTTTAGGTCAACTGTTTTCCTTTTTACTTGTATCTAAAATCTAAAAGTCTCCCGAGTCTCGAGTAAAAATGTTGCGTGTACGAAATAAAGCTGAGTGCGTAGTTCGTAGTTCGTAGTTCATAGTTCATAGCTCTTGTAGGGAAAGGAAAAGTAGTAGTAGGAGTAAATAAAAAAAAATGTGAGAGAAAAAATTCAAGACAGAAACTGAAGGTAAAGGATACCACTTAATTCTGTTGGTCTAATGATGATCTTTGCTTTTATATTGGTCCTTGATAGAAAGGCAACGTTACTTATTTATAAGAAGATAAATAAAAAGTAATGGAAGGACTCATTCACTGACATTTTTCTTTTTTTTTAGGGAGTAAAAGAGGTAGAAACCTGAGAACTAAATAGTAGTTTATTAAATGGTCCCAGTGGAAATGAAAACAGATAAATTACAGATAGATGGTTGTCCATTTAACATTTACTATCCGTAAACTGTTGACTGCCCGTTGCTCGTTGCCCGTTGTGCAGTTTGCAGTTTTTAGTAGTATTTACACTCTACACACGTGAAGAATTTCTTTCATCCTTCGTGCAGTTCTTTTCACATTTTCACATTCCACATTTATAAATGTAATATAAATGGATGTGTGCTTTAAGCACTAAGCGTATGGAGACAAAAATAATTATTAGGTACTGATAAAGACGCTTGAAATATTATCTCAAGTTTGAAAAGTTATATAAAGGGTATAAAGTATAAAGGTATATATTAGTATCGAGGATCGAGGACTGAGAGTCAAAAATGGTAGAAGCATTCGAGCTCATTGCTCTTAGAATATATCTTTTCAGTGGTTAAAAATAGTAGAAACGAGTGAAAAAGGTTAGCATTTAGTATAAAATGTTATATTATGCTGATAGCTGATAGTAATACAAGTTATAAACTTGAGTTGTTATCTATAGAAAGTTCCATGTATGTACAATGTACATGCCTAATATCTAATATCATCCCGAAATACCATTTATGAACTTATCTTGAACTAAGTACAGTAGTTTGAGAGAAGTAGGTATTTCAGAACAAGTTAGAAGTTAGAATAATATTATAGACTTTTCGTGTTTTGAAAAGGGAATTCTTAGGCAATAGTTTCTGTACCCTGTTTGTTGGTTTTACGTATAATCCCTCTCTTTATTATCAAATGAATAAATTTTTGAAGAGCTCTTGACCTTTTCAAAACGTTCAAAGTCAAGAGTCAAAAGTGTGCCTACAGAACACAAAAAGGATGCATGTGATATGTGATGTTGTTTTTTGTAAAGTTTTTATTCATGCAGAATTATTTTTCTTTTTTCCCAATTCCCAATACTTACACGCCAAAAAAAGAAATTGAAAATTGAAATATAAAAATCCACATATTTTTTTTGAAATTGTGATAACTTTTTTTTCAAGTATTTCCTGGAAAAATAAAAGTACCGATTCATCTTCCATGATCAATGATCATGCCTAATTCACAATTATTATAAAAACCTTTGAAATTGAGCATCAATTTGTTACATGTATATTGTATACATAAGCGTCTACTTTTATATTAAAAATAAAAAATGAATAGCAGCAGCCAAAAGGTTTTGAACTTTAGTAATACTTGAAATTTAAAAAGTTTAATGTTAAATATAATATTTAATACACAAGGAAAAAGTAAAATTGACAGCTGTTGTGAGATAGTTCAAAGTTCATACTCTGATCGCAAAATTCTCAAGTCCAGTGTACAAAAGTGTACAAGATCAAACCTTAAAAAAATATTGCACTTTTCAAGGAACCCCGCAGAATTATTTGTTGATAGCGTTATTTATATCGTATATCGTAATTTACAATGCACGTACAAATTGCATTATATTGGTGCTACTACCATTATGATGTTACCATTCATCTCATTTTTCTTACAGTTTCTTATAATCAATCTCCGATACAATGTGTGTAATGTGTATTCTACTAGGTAAAAGAACAACGATCAAATTTATGTAACATTTGCATGAAGTATGTAGTTTGCACTTTTGCAATTTTGAAAGGTTATGGGTTTCCGATTCTATCCACAGACGTGTATATCAGTATTGGATAGAACCCTGGTTGGTTTTTCTCTCAATTTTTCAAAAGAATTTCTATCAGTCATCATGCACACTGTATATTGTATACATGTAGAATGTATGATGTATGAGCTTTTGTTAGACATGCGATTACTTGATCCTCTCTCATCTCATCTCATCTTTTCCCATCACAGTCCATCATACATCTTACTTTCTTTTAATTGAGAAAACTTTTTGGGTTCCCATAATGCTATTAGATACACTAATCAGATACTTGTGCATATAGGTAGTGTGCTTAAATACGTGCATGTATATACTTGTTCTCTTACTACTACATATATATACACACACATATATAAGTACATTACACTGTCATAACAAAGTATTATAATTTTGTTTGTATAGGAGTTTGTGGGGTAGAAAAATTGTTTTTGAAGCATAGTGTGTAACTTATCCTCCCCTCAGGAACATGTGTCAAGTATCGTGTCATACTTGTGATATGTGATGCATAAAGTAAGTGTGTAATGTGTATAATGCACATTGTAATACTATAATATTAGAAACCTACAGACTACAGACTACAGACAACATAAGGATTTTCGTAAGCGTGTTGCATAATCTTACAAAGTTTATTGGTTTAGACTCGCCGTTCTTTTTGGAGAAAATGTTTTAATAGATCGGAACACAGGTGATGGGAACATTTTCAGACTTTCTACTGCCTACATATGTCATGTATTTACATGCTACATACTACATGCTACATACTCTCATGCATCATGAAAAATTTACATTTAATCTCTACACGAGAAAACTTGGAGAATTAATTAGATTGTGCATTGTACATTTTCCATACGTCTAATCTACAGATATACATTATACATACATAGAATGTTCCATCTTCAATCCATATACCAATTAAACATGTGAGTTCATCCACATGTACAACCAAAATTACATTATATTATGAGAGTTTACAGCATGATAGAATATAGATAGCTATGCACATTCTTCCCGTGTACTGTATACTGTATAGTTACAAAGTTGTTCATGTTTCATGGTATAACCTCCTCCCTTAAAGAAGTTTTTAGCTCAACTTTCTCTCAAGTCTCAAGTCTTTTGAGCATTCGTGTAGGGTCTTCATTTTCCTTTGTCAATTTTATTTCCTCCATCCAATAATAATGAGAGGAAGGAAAGAAGATTCAAAAGATCCATTAATACATGTCTGTAGACTATAATAGAGTAAGTACTATGCATTATACATCAATACAATGCATACAAAATACAAAAGATTGAGAATAAAGACAAAAAGGTGGATCATTATAATAAAATAATATACTTTCTACTTGCAAAACCCGAACTTTTGTTCATCAATTTAATATAGATATAGGATTCCGCCACGATGTCTTTTAAACATTTAAAAACAGATCTTAACTGTCAACTGTCAACTCCGTTTTGGTATACATAATATTATGAGATGTATTGAGTTTTGAGTTGTAAATGAATCTTCAATAGTCAATAGCTCATACATAAAATATAGTAGTAAATATGTACTCCACACCAGACACCACATGTATTGAATTGAGTATTAAGTGTTCTATGTTGTATTGGATGTATTTAATGTGTGACAATAAATTCCAAGTACAGTAATTATTTATTGTTCAAAGTCCACAGCTATGTACCTTACATTTCGTGAGATAACGACAGAGTACTTCCTTTTCCTTTTTCACTTACAAAGAAAATTCCTCGAATGGAGAATGGAGGCATTTATCTGTGAAACTTTACTTTTCACTTTAACTCGGAACTTAACCAAACTTTTTGAATAACATGAACACTTGAGTCTTTGATAGGAATAAGGATTTTTATATCCCATTTATTTTCACATTTCATGCACATGGAAAGGTAAAGCGTAAAGGGTAAAGTAAAATATCTGGTAGTTGAAAGAAAGGCAACGTAGATAACTTTAGAATATAGAATCTAAAATCTATAATATCAAAATAGTTTCATATTTCCAGGTATTTCCAATTTCCATTCCTATGTATTTTACATTTTATAGTTCTTTTGATGTGATGGTGTGTTCTATGTTCTACACAGTAGTTCCTATGTCCTATATTGTATATTGTATGTCAAACACGTTACAGTGCAGGGTGTATGAAAATAGTACTCAACACTTACAATCCACTCGTGATGAGCCGAGAAATTCTCAATGCTTGAATACATTTTTTGTCTTTTATCCCTTCGAATCCAGATTTCGATTTCCTGGTTTTAAAATTTCTACCATGTTAAAATAGTATTCAAATTTCAAATGTGTTTTGTGAAAACTGGACTTTTCTTCATGAATCTAGACATGAAAGACATGTCTATAAAGTCTAAAATTTAGAATGTAGACAAAAAATAAAATTGTACACATTTGCTTGTGAGACCCCTGTATTCTGCATTATTCTTTTTCCGTTTCGTTTTATGGGATTTTGTATGTAGTATGTACAATGTACAACCACTCCACCAGCACTTGTGAAATTACAACGGACACTCTTGAAACTTGAAACTGGAAATGATAGGAAAACGAATAAAATAAAAGGGAAAGTGAACATAGGTATGAAAATAATGGGAATCTAAAAAGACTGAAGATGAATGTAAATCTACTTATGGTATATTGTATACATACTATTTCTATTGAGTATAAATATGTGATAGACATGTACAATGTACATGTACCTATTTCTTGTCTTTAACCATCCGTGTAACTACAAAAAATGGAGTGTAAAGCCGGATACGAAAGACAAAGTCTGATCGAGCTCTTTAGCTCACCGTTCTTCAAGTTTTTGGTTATTTTCTAGCTATACATACAGCATACAGGCTCAAATAAAAGGAAAAAAGTTTTTGAATTTTCTTTACTATTTATGACGATTGACTGTATACTGTGTACTGTGTATATTTGTGCATATTAAAAGAAAGGGGTGTAAAGAGAAAGAGGATGTTTATGGTTAGTTAGCTTTCCATGAAGAGGATAGAAAATAAGAAGAATTTCTTTGTTCTTTTTCAAAGTGTGCTTGTACCATGCATAATAATAATTCATTCACAATGCATATATGTATTGTGTATGATTCATGCATGTATGTAAATAGTACATGTATGTACTTATCATATTGTCGTATATAATTTCATGAAAAATACTATAAAAGAACAAAGGCCTTGAAAAACACTTGAAAACCCCCATAATATAGTGTACATCGTTGGTAAGTGGTAAATAATTCTTGAATGACCTTCATAAACAAATTGTCAGAGTTTTGATACTACTTCAGTATCAATATGACTTTTATATACTGTAATACTCGACTACAGTGGAGGTTTACCTAAGTACCTTTACTTAAATAGTAAGGCTTTGAAATAGCATGAAAAGAAAATATAAAATGTGTGTGCGTATCGAACATATCTTTAAATTGAATGTATGATGGCAAATCAAATAAATACTTTGTGCAGGTCATGTAACGCATAAAACGTTCAATATGTTTTAGTTTTAATCTCTAAAGATCGAAAAATTGTAATGTAGATTAATATATGAACTTTGTGTATACATATATGATATCTAATTCAATCCAGGTTTACAAAAATGAAAATTAACCTATTGTTTCTTTTCATCCTTGACACTTGAGTCTCCTTGATGAAATGGCAAAAATTCGGATTAAAATGGAAATTTTGATGTTGTTTTTTTAGCATTGAACCCATTTCAAGAGGAAATCATAGGAGTTGTACAACTGTTCTCAGAAAATCGCCTCCACATTAAAAAGACACCAGAAGTATACATCAGTCAAGATTCTACCATATCAGAAGTTCACGAATGGCTAAAAGCTAAAAATTTCTCGGATAAAGTTGTCCGAACCCTAACGGGCATGAACGGGAATCAACTATTTGCCCTTGAAAAATCACAACTTGAAGAAGCCTGTGGAACTGTAGAGGGAAGACGTCTGTTCTCCCAAATTACTGTTTCTCGAAGTTTTTCTGGGGTAAGTTTTAATGGTTTGAAATCGTAAATACAAAAAGCAAAAAGTCTTAAAGGTCTATCACTCGGAAATCATTAGAATACGTGTACACGTAAACAGTGTACAGTGTAGAGATTATTATAGATTCAACTTATTAAATCATTTTGACTTTCTAGTACATATGTAAAGTAGTGAATACTGTATCCTGTATCCTTTACATTACTGTCTTTATACTATTTAAGAGCTTTTTCCTATGATTTTTATTTAAATTGAAAATTGAAATGAAGTATGTATAATGTATACTGTATACAATGTGCTCATTTATTTATGTACTGTTGTTGTACTATAGACGAAAAACGACATCTGAACATTTGAATATTATGTACAATGTAATATCTTATCCATGGGACGAATGAGAAGGCTTTGTCTATACATAATTCTTCTTTTTTTCTTTTTACTCATGCATTATTTTGAATATTTTTCAGTTTAAAACAGCAAGAACTTCTGAATTGAGAGCCATTTTAGATAAAGCCCGAAAGAAGGCTGATGGAGACACTCCAGTAGCAGAGGAATCCAAAGACAAAGATCAATTACATAGGAAGAAAACTACGGAAAGGAATACTAGGCTGAATTCGTTAAGAAACTCTGAAAGTTATGATGACGAGGAGCAAAACGTTATTGAAATGAAAATATCCAAACCAATGACATCCCATTCTCCAACAAAATCAAAACAAATAAAAAGTAATGGTATAACTCCACCCCCACCACCAGCTCCGATTCAGTCAACATCGCCAACAAAATCAAATGCCAACAGGACAAAATCCACACCATTAAAGAGTGCGTCTGGTTCTAATGGAGATAATTTCTTTTTCAAATCCAATAACAATACTAGTAGTCATAATGATCATTATAATCCACCATCCGATTCTGATGAGAGTGATTTTGGGGACCCTGATATGGACGGAAGATCAACCTTGAGTAAAATGATCAAACAGAAACAAAGACAAATGCTTCGAAAATAGTATGATACATATGTACGTTATGCAGTCATATTGTGTACTTTATTGCTATGTAATAATTATTGTACACCAAAATTATTTAAATTTACACTTTAGACTACTGAAACAGAAAATCGAAGCATCGTAATTGTAATAACGGTTGATGTATGACTATAAGATAAAGGAACATGGTATACGTGAGCATGTTTTAAGTAGCTTTTCAATTTTTAACATACAAAAAAAAGAATATCCTATGTTCACTGTACACAATGTACAATGTACAGTGTACAGTGTACATTGTACGAATCACCGATTTCCACAATGCACAGTAAACAGTGTCATAAAAAAATAAGTATTTGTAGAACAAGGTATTAAAGCACATAATATAATGTTTTACCCACAATTTATAATTAAGACGGACTACCCAAGAATTGTTATATATAACTATATTCTATATTATATTGGCCCTATACTCTATACTCTATAGCCTTGTGATATGTATGAGAGCTTTAAATAATTACTATATTGTTAGCTCTCTAATATTTATGAATTAGGAAAAACATTAATTTATAATCAGAATTATGTACACCCGTTTAAACTCTATAAAACACTAGTCATTCATACATCATGTATACATATTTCAAATTAATAGTTCATATTAATCTTTGTGTAAGGGGTCATTTAAGATATGGCTTTAAAAGTTTGACTGGAATATCCCACAAGTTATTTATTGAATATTGTATATATTATACAGATATATATGTGCACGTGTATACATTCTACAAGCTATATTATATGTTTACATAATATATGCAATGCAACATGCAACTAATTATGTAAGCATTATATTTACATGCGTTTTATAATATATATTATGTATATAATATAAAAGAACCTGTACAGACTACAGATCGGCGTATATATATCTATATATATATATACATATTCATTCGATTCATTCATTCACCACAAATTTGCCAAAAATGAGGTGCCTATAATATCCGTGTTATTTATGAATACAGACCATAAAATAAAAATGGACTCCATTTTTATTGTTCTGAATAATGAATAATGTAATACATATATATATTATATATACATTGATTTTGTGCTAGACATATGGCTATACAGTAGATTATAATTGTACTTGTAAATTTTTGTAAAAATTATTAACACACATTAACATAATTTGAGCTAAAAACTGATGATATTTATGATAACATGACGGCCAAAACTTTGGAAAGATATTTATTAGCGTGTATTATTTATGTACTAATGGATATAAGAAAAATTAATCATATGTAGTACTAATCATGGAAATAAAGATGATATTTCATTTTCTTGATATACATATATGTGTGTATGCATGTACCCAAGTAAAGTGATAGTCACTGATTTGCCTGTATACATACTTCATACCTGCATCAGTCATCAGTTATGAGTACGCTGACATTTTATGTCGCATCATATACTTTCTCCAACAGTGTACACTATATAAAGTATATATTGCAATCATGGTGTAAAATCCAAACTAACCGTATTCCTCCTGTATATACATACATAGTTGTACTTATAACATCTAATTTCCATATTTTAACCAAAAAAGAGCCTTAAGTAACAAAAGACACTGAAATATCTTACATCATAAGAATATTATGTAAATATTAACTATATTTATATCCAACGTATACTGCATACTATTTTAAATCTTATACCTTTTGCATGAAGTGTTGAGTTTGTATTCAGAGAAAAAAGTATAAGCCTTAAACTTGGCTGAAAGTATAATATGACTACAAAATGTAACTAAAACGTTGGAGGTTGGAGCAACCAACTATGTATAGCTTATTGAATCCAGTGTTTTTTTTTGTATAAGAAATATAGCATTAGATACTTTCATAATCCATTGAATAATGAGTGCATAATATATAGTTGTAATACTGATAACCAAATTACAACTCACAACTCACCTAAGAATTTGAACAGGATTATATAGTTAAGAAAAAAAAACGGACAGCCATCCGCCATCAGTGTCAAGTTGAGCTTGGTCAAAGCAAGAAGTATAAGTGAATTGATTCCCTGTTTTGACATTCAAAATGAGGGTAATTACGGACATTCGTAAATTCTACCAATATTTAACTGTTTTCATTAATAATTTAAAAATATTTTATATATTGTTGATTTTATAAAAATAAAAGTGGAATTTATTTTGTGCTCATGTTTTGTTTTATAATTATATTATACTGTTAAATAATTTAACTGTTTGTGTGATTTATCGTCATATGTAAAAGTCCTGGTGCTATATTTTATTTTCCCCTTTGTTGTAGGGTATTATTTCAAGACTTGCTTTCTTTTCTACGTTCCTTGTGCTTTCATATGCACAAGTTCCAGGTGCACGTCCCGGAGGAGGAGCTCCTGGGGAACCGAGTCCAAATTATTTAGCTACAGTTAATCAGAACCAACAACAAATTCAAGAAGAAAAATCCGGGTTAGAAAAAAGAAGTTATCGAGAGGAAGATCCATCACCTTATGGCCGCCAAGATTATGGAAATATTGATCGTATGAAAAACATTTAAACATTTAATTTTATTTGATTTTTATAGTTATTCAGTGTGTTTGAGCATTATTATTTTTTTTTATATTATCATTTTTAATCCTTTTAAAAAAAATGTTGGAAGATTCTAAGCATTTGGGATATTTTTGAAATAAAAGTGAAAGCACTGAAAAAAGAGGTGCATTATTATAGTATTACCATACTAAAAATGATTATAATTATTTTCAATTTCAGCATGTGTAAGTTGTTGTAGAGCTTGCGGTTATGGAAATAATAATAATAATGATGATGAATATGAATATGGTGGATATGGAAGATATGATGATTATTCCTCCAATCGTTTTGATCCATATGACCGTTACAATCGTTATGATCCACCAGTCGATCAAACCTATGATCCTTATCCCAGATACGATCCTCCAAGATATGAACCTCTGACCTATGACCCTCCAACTTATGATCCTCCTCGATATGACCCTGTACGCTACGATCCACCTGTCTATGATCCTCCAAGATACGATCCACCGGTCTACGATCCACCTGTCTATGATCCTCCAAGATATGATCCACCAGTCTATGATCCTCCAAGATACGATCCTCCAAGATATGATCCATCATCACGAAATGATCCTCCAAAATATGATCTTAGATCAAGATGTGGTAAGTACTTTTTGTATGTATTTGACTTTTACATGCCAAAATTTCTTTCTTTTTTTTTCGTCCAAAGACAGAAAGTATAGACCTTTGAAGTTTAAAAATGTAATTATTTGAATTATTCCAATAAGAAATAATGCCTGTGTACTTTTTTTTCTCCTAAATGTGATATTTTTCACATCAAAAAAACATGTATACATATAAACCCATTCAATATAAACTAGAATAGCATGTATAAATTTTATATACTTGTATGATAATTATGTAAAACACGATCGCTAAGTATCCATTTATACACTGTTTATAGTCAAATTAACAACTGATGGAATTTGCTTTCGTTTTGTGTATAATATAGGGTCTGGATATAACCGTTATTATGATGACTACTACCTTCAGAATGGTAAGTGGCTATATGTAGTTAACTCATATAAAAGTATTTACATGTACATAGTCTTATTTGAATAGATGTAAAAACTTCAAATTTACATAAAAAATAAAGGAATGATACTTTTTTCCCTTTATTCATATTAAATTTTATCTTAGAACAGCCCAACAGTATAGAGCTTGTATAATTAGTAACTGTCTTAAGTTTTTATGTACTATAAAATGTATTGTGTGTCACATATCACATACTTCCGATACACTGAAAACTGATAAAAAAAGTGTTATGATTCAAACGTTTTTTAAATTAACACTCATGTGAATATAATATTCTGTTTTATGATGTTATAGATGATCCTTATTATTATGGTCCTTATGACCGACCTACCAATCGAGGTAAGAAAAACATTTTTTTTGTTACAACATGAAATATTATACACGTTCACACATTTTATGTTTTATATAGCTCTAAAAATAGAATTTCTCGAAAAATATTATACGTAAACTTAAAACTTGTTCATATTAAAATTCTTTTCTTTTTTTTTGCTATATTCTTGTATAGGAGAATTCTCAGATCCGAGAAGTACTTTTACAGCTCCAGGAGGAGGTATCTATGGAAGAGCACACGCCGATCCAGAAGACGTACAACAACAACCTATGCCTCAACCTCAACCACCTCAAATTCCAAACCGTCCTCCCAATCAACCACCACCACCACCTCAATACCAATATGCTCCTAACTATCCACCACAGCAACCACCTCCACAATATTATCCTAATCCACAACCCTTTGGAGCTCCTTAATAAACGTAGTCATTAATAAATTAGTATTTGAATCTCTTTGTAATAATCTCGGATCAATGCTCACTAGTCATTCTTTTTTGATGTTTAAATCGTTAATTTAAAGTTTCCAAAGTTTAATAAATAAAATAGTAATAATAATTGGCTAAATTAAAAACAAAATTTAATTGCAATGTATTGAAAACGTTATGTGTGTTTCAATTTATTTGTCATAATAATCATAATAATTACTCATACATATATTATCATTACCATATTAATCATTTTTGTTTTTGGTTTATAGTTTGAATTTACTCAGATCAAATACAAAATAAAATAACTAATGGTTAGATTTTATTATAATATATATTATTTATTATTATAATGTATCATTTTTTCAAACTTTTACACATGATTCAAGCTTTTAGTCGTATTCATGTTTTTTTTTACTGAAAATAATTTCTCGCTTTTGCACAACATACCACAACAAAGATATAGAAATTTATGGGTACTTTTAGAATTGTATTGTTTGCTTGTATATTTACTTGACGCATATTATATATCTAGATTCTAAAAGCAATCCATCTATCAAAAAACAAATCTAACGTAGATAGTGACGAGTTATTAAGTAACCATACAGAATGTAATAAAAATGTTAAGTATATAATTTAAATAAAGCTTTACTTTTGTATCTTAAAAGAATGGTAATATAACATAATATTATACACTATATTATGATAAAACGATAAAGTACAACATAAACATAAATGCATAGATATATATAATCTCGGAAAATATATGTTTTGACATATATAATATATTATATATATACTTGTATGTGTATATAAGTATGTGTGGTTTTAACAGTAATATTTTACTTTTTACTTAAATAATAAATAATATATATTCATAGTAAAAAAAAGGGATTAAATTAATCACAAATATAGTATCCAGCAAATGTAATATATTACACATGCAAAAACGAACATTTTACATTTTACTGTTCGGTACTATATTGTAGAAGAAGAAAAGCTACACATTTCTGTGTTTTTAGTTTTAAATCATTTTTTAATAATATGAAATATAATTATTAGAAAAACAAAAGTCCACATAACCTGTAGTAGTTGTAGCATTCTTCATCATCGTAGTAATTCATGCTTGAATATTGAATATTTTATGATAATATAATACATAATATATTATTTTTTCACCACTGTTATACATATAATATTATTATATAGAAAATCACTTTATTCTCACACACATTTGATTAATTGGTTGAAGAGAGAATTTTTTTTATACAACAGTTTTAAGGACGAATATGGTAATAAAAATTAGGTAGTCTTTATAATTTAATTGTTAGAAGCTTCTGCATTTTCAACAGGTTCTTTTTGTTCTTGTTCTTGTTGTTGTTCTTCACGTTCAATATCACCATTCTCTTCATCTACTCCTTTATTTTGAGCCTTTGCATCAGGGATCCACAAACCAGAATCAATACACCTCCTCATATGTTCTGCTGCTTCTTTCTCTGGCATTTTTGCAATTGTTTCTTTTAAAAGTGGAATATCTTGGGTCTCAAAACATGTACGTAGTTCCTATAGTATAGTATAATACACAACATATAGAAAAATATTTCAAATTTATTTAAAATTTATTAGTTGTTATTTTTTTTTAACTTGGCTTCTTTTTTCCTTCGTAAAATATGAAAAGTAGTAGTAATACAAAGTTCATCAATAAAGAATAAAGTAATAATAATTACCTGAGGAAGAGTTTCCAAAACTTCCAAAGGATCCAAACCACCTATAAAAAAATAATTATTAATATTGTTATCAAAAATATATTATCAATATGTACTGTAATGCCATTTATATAAATATATTTGGAATATATCATACATACGGCGTAAAGTTTTGTAAATAAGCATACGTGATGCATGTATTCATTAATAATTAATAATGTATATTTAGATTAGATTTGTGCCTATTAAAAAAATGTTCTATTACCTGGGCCTAATCTAGCTTGACGTTCTTCTTCTTCTGCTTCAGCAATTTTCTCTTCAGCACGTTTCAAGATTCGTTCACGGAACAGCTTCAGTTCTAATTCAAATGTTTCTCTATATTCTACTGCTCCTTCCATTGCAATTTTAGTAAAGAAGGATGAAATGCAACTCTGAAAAGTAAAATAAATAAAAAATATGCTATAATAACAGAGCTAATAATTGTGTTCTTTTCAAAATGTGATATTATTAGTAATAAGTATGCCACACATCATTATCATGGTGACAAAACACACTTACTCTTGGATCCACATCCAATTGTTTTGACAGTTCAAGAAGAAATTGTATAGCTATAGCTTGATGAGATACATGTTCCATTAAATCCTTTTTGCCCAAAACAGCTAATTCAACACAATAAAGTACAAGAAAATTGGCAGTATCTTCACAAGCAAGATGTGGATTTTCCTAATTTTAAAACATAAACGGTTAAAAAAAACTATTATAATCCTTTTGATGTCATAAAAATATGTAATACATTGTTTATAAAATGACAAAAAATTTACACTATACTTACAACAAGAAAACGTCTAGAATCATCATATTTTCGAAGAAGGCCAAATTGTTTCAAAACTCTTTCATATTTCTTTGTAAATTCTTTCAACCGAATGGCTTTTTCTTCTTCTGTTAAAATCTTTTGAGTTTCTTTTGGTTTTGTATTTACAATAGTTTTAGAAAATCCATCCTTTCCAAGTGTATCGACATTCAATGGAGTTAACTACAAATAATTCAATAATTATATTGAAATTACACTGCTATGTATTACGTTTTAGTTAGTTTTAGTTCTTTATAAAAAAAATAATAAAAGGAATTACAAGACAGAATCAACAATATCATACTTTATCTTTCTTAATATCTTCTTCTTTTTGTTTTTGTAATTCTATATCATTTTTCTTCCATTCTTCCTCCAGTTCTGTGACATCCTCTCCTTTCTTTTTCTTTTCATCTATTTCTACTCTTTTCTTTTCATGTATTTGTATATTCTCTGCTAGTTGTTTCTTTTCCCTTTCACGTTCTTGTTCTCGTTCAATTCGAGCTTGATGACGCCATCGGAATAACGAAGGTGTGTCAATATTTGGATGAGTTTCATCTTCATCATCGGAAACCTGTATATGTATTCCAGAAACAATAAATATATGTATTACGCATTTTATGGAGATGTAATTACGTCTACAAAATAGTCACAACATATAAAACAAAAATAGGATCAAAATATATATTATTTACTTCCGGTAATAATTTTTTATACTATATATGTAAAACTAAGCGGTGTACCATGTCCTAAAATGCATATATATAAAATGTACGTGTGTAATTATTATCTTTCACAACTAACAACGGGCATGTAGATGAATGAATCACCCTTTAAAAATAAAGATAAGGGAGATGATAATACTACGTGTCTTTACTTATATTTCAAACTGAAGTGAAATATATTTTAAAAATAAAATTATGTTTTTAACATCAATATAAAAAGATGAAAAACTTTATAAGTTGATCGCCTATTTGCTATTTGTGTCTATGTATATAGGAATTTTTGAGTATAGTTAAAAAAGTTAAATAAAAAGTTTTAAAGCAGATACATATAGTATAGTATGACAGATTAGAATTTTTATTTTTTTTCCTTTTTCATACTTACCTCAATATGATCCCATTTACGATAATCAACCATGTTGAACTAAACTTTTATGCAAAACTACTAAAATAAATACTTGACAATGTGATGACAATCAAAATTCTGCCTGATGTGATGATTTTAATGATAATTTAGCAGTTTCAAAAAACCAAAAAAAAAATAACGCAAATTTTTTCGAAATCTTAGAATTTTCCAGCAAAAACCGCCTATTCAAAAAAGTCGCAGAATCTAACATCAGCTGATAGAATTTGAAATTGTTTTTGTCTGAATTGGAAATAATATATTTTGTAACAATTACCTAACTGCATTGAATGTAGATTAATAATGTTCATAAGTACGAATTGGACGTGGAAAAAAAAAACAAATTTGCAGAAAAAATAATAATTTACATTTTATGTACTATAGCATTCTTCGAAGTATTGTTCTTCTTAGTTATGGTAGTACGAAAAATTTTTCATTTGGATGAATAAAAAATAAAATAACAAGACTTCATTATGTCAAAGGTAAGTACTCTATCTTTTATCTTGATTTATACTTTTAGTAAATACATTTTAAGCATAATAAATCGTACGTAGTATGTAATCAATATATATGTAATAAAAATAAATATCACTATTTTATTTTGTATTTTGTTGTAGAAATCGAGTAAGTCTCCTAAATGTGGTGACATCCGTTCATTTTTCTCCACCAAATCATCTTATCAAAACCAACCATCATCAGAAACATCAAAAAATGAGTCTGACAAATACCCAAAACGGAAAGCAGTGGTCTTGTCAGATTCCGATGATGATGATGTTAAACATGATGTAAAAAAGACTACTAATGGAAATCATCATCATTCCCCTTCTACTTCTTCTTCATCTACACCTAAATCATCAAAAGTTATAAGGATTAGTAGTACATCATCATCAAAGAAAAAATTAGCTGATGTGGATCTTTTTGGTGATAGTAATGGTGATGAAGTCAGTAAAAAATCAACATCAAAAGGTAAACAAATAAGTTTAGTAAAATGTTTGTTCATATATGTATAAAATGTAAATTATAAATGAGAAACAAAATATTTTTACTTGTATATATACCAGTATTTATAATAGTTTTGTATTTTTTTGTATTTAATTATAGATACCAAACCTGTTACTAATGATAGTAAAAAATCATCTTCATCATCACCTAATAAATCACCTAGAAATAAAGATAAGAATAGTAAAGAAGTTGAAGTTAAAAAATCTCCATCTAAATCTCCTAATAAAAAAGTAGAAGTAGAAAAATCAATCGATAAAAAAAAACATAAAGTTGAAAAAGAAGAACAAGAAGAAAATCATAAAAAGGATATTAAAACTAAAAAAGTAGAAAATTCTCCCTCTAAAAAAAGTAAAACAACAACACCAACAAAAGAAGATCAAGATATTAAAATGAATACATCAAAAGTTGACAAGAGTAAAGTTAAAAAGGAAATTAAAGAGGAAGTAAATAAAGAAGAACCAATGGATATTGATGTACCTTCTTCATCATCATCATCAAGAAAATCAAAATCTAAAAGAGCTAATACTAGTGATTATGAAGACGATGAAGAATCAATTTCCCCTCCAAAAAAGAAATCTCGTGAACCAAATCATGATTCTTCATCACCAAAAAAAAAAGAAAAGAAATCTTCTCATGATACTAGTATTGACTCCGGATTAACAGAAGAAGAGAAAAAAGAAAAGAGATTGTCTAATTATTCTAAATTTATGGCAAGAGGACCACCCAAAGCATTAGGAACTAAAGATTTCCCAGAGGATTGTACACCAAATTGTTTAGAAGATTATACATTTGTGATTACAGGAGTTTTACCTGCTTTTGAAAAAGAAGATGTAGTTACTAAGGTGGAAGAATTAGGAGGAAGAGTAACAAGTGCTGTGAGTGGAAAAACAGATTATCTTATTGTTGGTGATGATCCTGGAGAATCTAAACGTGCCAAGGTATATATAATATTATATATTATATAATAATATTCATATTTATAATTTTAATATTAGTTTGTAGTCATTTAAATTGTTTAACATGTATACCTATATTAATTAAAGTCATATACTATATTTAGGCCAAAACACTTCGTATACCTCAACTGAATGAAGATGAATTCCTTAACTTGTTAAGAAATCCACCTCCACCTAAACCAAAAAAAGAGGATAAAAAATCAAAAGGAAAGAAAAGTGCTTCTACAAGATCCTCTAAAAAATCTCATAATGATGATGATGAAGAGGAGGATGAAGAAAAAGAAGAAGAATTAAAACCAAGAAAAAAGAAAGAAACAGATAATGCTACTACTACTACTACTACTCGTTCTTCAAAGAAATCAATTAGTCCAATAAAAAGTTCCTCATCTCCAATAAAAGCCGTATCCACTTCTACTACTTCTATTACTACTCCAAAAAAATCTCCTGTGAAATCAACACCAACAACAAGTCCAGTAGATACTTTAATGTGGGTAGATAAATATAAACCTACACAACTCAAACAAGTAGTTGGTCAACAAGGTGATAATTCTAATGCTAAAAAATTATTACGATGGCTTCAAAATTGGTTTAAATATCATGGTTCATCAAATGATAAAGCAAAAACAAATTATCCTGGTTTAAAAGATCCGGAAGGGAAAACATTTAAAGTTGCTCTATTATCTGGTCCTCCTGGAGTTGGAAAAACAACAACAGCTACATTAGTATGTAAAGAATTGGGTTATGACTATACAGAATTAAATGCATCAGATAAAAGAAATAAAAAAAGTTTTGTTGAACATGTTCAAGATAAATTAAGTAATCTTGAATGTATGACATATTTCAATGTTAATGATGGAAATGGGAAATTATCTAAAAAACATGTACTTATTATGGATGAAGTGGATGGAATGTCTGGGAATGAAGATCGTGGTGGTATTCAAGAACTTATCAAATTACTTAAAACAAGTCGTATTCCTATTATTTGTGTTTGTAATGATAGACAACATCCAAAAATTCGTTCTCTTGCAAATTATTGCTTTGATTTACGATTCAATAAACCAACTAATATACAACTCAAAAGTTTCCTTCAACAAATTTGTTTCAAAGAGAAAATCAAAGTTCCTCCAGAAGTTCAACAAAGACTTATAATAAGTACAGATCAAGATGTTCGTCAAATTCTTCATCAATTACAAATGGCTAAAGAAATTGACATTACAGAAGAATCTATGAGTATTTATAATCCTAAAAAGGATTTACATTTTGGACCATGGGAAGTAGTGAAAAAAGTATTTTCCGCTCAAGATCATGTAAATATGTCAATTAATGATAAAGCTTCCCTCTTCTTTCATGACTATAATATTGCCCCTTTATTTGTTCAAGAAAATTATTTAAAATGTACACCAATTGCTGCAAATGGAAATCGTTTCAAAACAATGGATTTAATTAAAGCTGCATCTGAATCTTTAGCTATTGGAGATTTAGTAGAAAATATTGTACGAAGAACAAATTCTTGGGGATTATTACCAACTCAAGCAATTTTTCAAAGTGTCCTTCCAGGTACCTATAATTACTTTAATTATTGTTAAGTATTTTTTATGTATTAGTATTTAGTATGGTTCTTTTGCTTATTATTTCCTTTAATCTGAATAATAAGTTTTTATTTATGTATAATATATTTTAATTGCGTACATATGTGCATTTCTTCTTCTTTTTAGGCGAATACATGGAAACTAATTCAATGTCTGGATCGGATTTTCCTAAATGGTTAGGAAGAAATTCAAATCGAAATAAAAGACAAAGACTTCTCCAAGAAATACATACACATATGCATTTACACATATCTGGAAGTTTAGAGGCCTTAAACATGGACTATTTGCCTTACCTTCGTCGTGCTATCGTTCATCCTTTGGCGAATCAAGAAGTGGAGACAGCTGTTAATTATATGACTGTAATTTATACACTTATTTTTGGTTTTGTTTAAAAATAATGATTATGCTTTTCTTATTTTTTTTGTCATAAAATGAAATGAAGTTTTCACAAATAATGAAATCGATTATTTCTCATTTTTGTTTTTGTTACAAAATAATAGGAATACAATTTGCTCCGTGAAGATTTAGAAACTATCACGGAATTAGCATTATGGCCTAATATGAGAGACAAAATGGATAATGTGGATACAAAAACTAAAACAGCCTTCACTCGTCAAGTAAATAAAGAATCATTTGTTCCTTATTCTATTGTCAAAACTGTAGTTAAACGTGGAAAAGGTAGTGGAGGTGGTGGTGGTGGTGAAGAGGAAGAATTAGAGGGCATAGGTGAAGAAGGGGAAGAAGGTGCAGATGAAGAGGAGGAGGAAGATGAAGAAGAAGAAGACTTTAAAAAAGATGCCATGATTAAAGTAAAATCAAGTAAAGGAAAAGGAAAGGCTGGAGAAAGTAGTAAAGGTAAGAAAGCTACTGAGAGTAAAGGCAAGAAAGGAAAAAAGTAGATTTTAACGATAATAGAACAAATGTTACATAAATATAATATGTCATTGTAGCAGGATTACTCATATTTTTCAATTGATAGAGAGAACGGAAAAGCATACTATATGAAACGTGATTTTTAATGACTGTATGAAGGTTTTTTTTAGAAACTATTAATAAAAAGAGAAAGTAATACTATTTTTTATTTTTAGTATAATATTTTTTTGTTAACATGAATAATTACTTTATATTTACGACAAAAAATTATTACTACTATTAATATTTAAAAGTAATTTTTATAACTTAATGGAACAAAAATTCCATAATATATTATGTATTTAGTAAGTATTTTTTTTTCAATCAAGATATCAAGAGTAATTACTGCTTAATAAATGAAGCATAATGAAGAATCACACAAACCTAAAATATATGTATATGTTTACTATCTAAACTAATAATGAAATGAAAGAAGAATAAAATGCTAATTTCAATTTTGTTTATATGATTAATATGAATTATATGAATCAGTCACGTAAGTGATGCAGTATAGTCGTATTATTTTAACTGGGTACATAGCATGCATAGTATTATCTCTATAAGTATGTTTTATGTCTGCGTAAATTAAGCCCATATGAGATTTTTAATATAAAATATACATAATATACGCGTTAGCAAATATGCGAGTTTCTCGTTTATTCATAAAATACATTTTATAAAGATGTAAAAAAAAACTTTTAAAATGGCATTATTTTTATATTTCAAGTAATAACATTTTTATTTTAATTAAAAACCCTGTAATTTATCATTTTTTAATAGTAATATTAAGTATTACATTCGTAATATAGGACTTGAAGATATCGTGACTTCAGGGTTGACAGTTTGCTGATTTAATATGCTCAGTACTTCACCTAATGTCTACACGCAAAAAAGAAAACAGTGAGAATCATCTTTTAACGAGTCATAAAAACAAATATGTATTGTCTATAAAGTATAAGATATGAGTATATAAAAGTCTCAGATTTTATTTGTTATTAGTATCAAAAATCAAAAGTATAGTATAGTATAATATATTCCACTTACTGATCTCGTATTTTGTGGAAGTAGAACAATATCAGTCAACATATTAAAAGCAGCATAAAAAGCATCAAAACTACCAACTCCATCATGATTTTGCATTGATAAAGTTGAAAAATTTGATGAAGGCCAAGTTAGAGTCAAATTAGGATTAAAAGAAGGACCACACTGAAAACAATAAAAAAACAGTAAGAAGGAACTTTTGTTTTTAACTTTTACTAAAACGATTGATGAACAGATTACATACATATATATATATACATATATCCAGATTCTAGATAAATATCGTTATTTACTTACAAGTAGTAACGCATCATCAAGATGACAAGCCGCAATTGTGACTACAATTTTGGGAACAGTAATAGTTGAAACAGTGGCACACATTTTTGCTCGATCTTTTAAAATTGATTGTTCCAAGTTGACAGTAATTTGTGACAATGGAAGAGAATTTTGAAGAAAAAGTATTGGTATTCTCCTTGTATTACACATATGCATAAAATGACTAGCTTTTAATGCTTCTTCTGAAAGAATTTCATCCGTATTTGCAACTATCCCTACCATCATCCTAAAAATAAAAATTACAAATACTTTACAATGTAGTTTTTATACTGCAGATGGATGTGATGTTTTGGGTTGTGTATAGGTAAAAAAAAATTACCCTTGAATATAGGCAGTTCCAGTAATTAAGCCTGGACCAAAATAGGTTTTAAATTCTTTGAATGCACTTCCATCTACAATACTTGCAATAATTGAATACACTTCAGTTTTAGAATAGTGTTGGCTTCCTACAATAGCTGATTAAATTCAAAGGAAAAAATGAAAACGTGTAAATTATCAATACTCGATGTAAAACGATATTTGTAATTATTTGTGAATATATTTTATAAATCTCTAAACAGTATAGCATATATAATATGTAGCGACTCAAAATATCATAGCATAAACATATTCAATGAATTTTGTTTTCCCCTTACATGAAAGAAATTTATTATTTGGCTCTTGATAATTAGTACGCTGTTCAACATTCTTCATATGTAAAGACTCTATAATATCACGGCACATAATAAAGGCATCCTTTTCAGTTTTGGCAAAATAATCTGTACAACCACTTACACTGCAATTATTTTTCAGAAAAAAAAAACAATATTATGTTGAATTATTAATGTGGTTTTGAAATTTTTAATTTTGATGATTATTATTAGTAATTTATTACAATTCAGTAAGTATACCTGCTATGCATAAAAGCTCCACCTAAATCTTCATCTGTAACGATTTCCCCAGTTGCTGCTTTGACGAGAGGTGGACCACCCAAATAAATTTTACCCACTTGATCCACAATTATAGCTTCATCTGACATTGTTGGATTATATGCTCCTCCGGCAGTACAGCTTCCAGCTACAATAGCTACTTGTACTATCCCTTTAGAAGACATAATTGCTTGATTGAAAAAACTCCTTCCACCTTGTAAGAATATTTCAGACTGTTCATATATATATGAAAAATATGGCGAGAAAAAAAAAACAACTTCAGTTTCACATAAACAATCAAGCATGTACATATGCACTTTAATAATAATGGAATAATGTTAGTGAAAAGTTTTTTACCTGTAAAGGTAGATATGCACCCCCTGAATCAGGTATATAAATGTAAGGAAGTCTATTTTTTTGAGCAATTTCTTGTGTACGAAGACTCTTTTTCAAAGTAATTGGAAAATATGTTCCTCCTTTGACAGTAGCATCATTACCACCAATAAAACAATAAATTCCACAAACTTTCCCAATACCTGGCACAAAAAAACAAACAAACAAACCATAATCCAAAATATATTACATGTGTCATCAATCGTTTATTTTATTTGAGTCATTGAAATATTATTATTATATGCTTAGATGTTTTTCTAACCTGCAACTAATCCACCGCCAGCAACATCTCCATAAATCTGATCAAATCCAGCTAAGGCCCCAATTTCAAGAAATTCCGTACCAGGATCAATAATATGTTTGATTCTATCCCTTACTAAAATTTTTTTATTCTTCTTGACATGTCTTTCAATTCCTTTTGAACCACCTGTAAAACATATTTTACCCAAAACATATTATTATATATATACTTATTATGAGACAGACTTAAAATGTACCCCAAAAAAAGTTACATCAAACATCAACACCTATTCACATATATGACATAAATATGTGTATACACAAATAAATAATATATCACAGTTCATGTACAGTTAACAATACTCTATAACAAAAGGATTCTACCATAACATCACCTCCATTTAAAGATTTTAATGATAGATTTTGAAACTTTTCTAAAACATCTTGATATGATTTCTTTTCTATTTCTGTTGGTTCTTCATCTTTCATAAATTCATCTTGATTGGGAATCATTTGTGTAAAAAACCCTTGAGACATTCTAAATTTGAAACAAAATAACAAAAAAAGGAAAAGGAAGTACATATTATTGTAGTGCTAGCTATTACTTTTTACTTTTTACAAACAAATATATGTATGTACATAATATATATTTCATGTATTATAAATTATACTTACGTCCTTTGATGAACTTTGACCATCAAAGATTGACATTTTGGTTTGGTTATAACAATGTTAAGTATTTTAAACATTTTTCAATTAAACAACTCAAGTTAGACGTGGTAGTACATACCTAATATTACATATTATTATTACGTAGTACGTAGTACAAAAGATAAAAGCACTTGAGTTTTTTTTTTAAATTCACAATCTATAATCTATCTTTGGGTGTACTGACATTTGACAATCACACAATATAATGTAATATTATGAGGGTTAAGTACTGTAGTATGTATTCTGTGTTGACAATGTGATGAAACTCAGATGTCAGAAAATTCTAGCTGTTGTGATGAATCATCAGTGATTTTAATGGGTATTCCTAAAACCGCCTATAAATATTCACCCACGGACATTTAACATTTACCCAAAAATAAAGAGTCAATTTTTTCAAATTTTTTACTTTCACCCACGGTAAAAAAAATGCATTAAAATTACATGGGTCACGGATTTTTGGCAGTGGGCAAAGTGGGCAAAAGTCGAAAAATTAGGATTTTTGACGTTTTTATGACGTTTGTTTGTGTGGATAAAAATGGACAGGTGTGGGTTTAGCAATACCCAAAAGCCGCTTAAGTATAAAAATCTTTGCAAGAGCCATAATACACTATACACTTCGTATATTATATGGTATATTTTTTTAGTATACTATACGTATTTTGATTTTACAGTAAAATTTTCCTGCTACATAATTTTACTGGTACATAATACATCATATATTATTGATTTGTGATTGATTTTTTTTGTTCTGTTTTAGTGTAAATAGTAAATAAATAGAGGATACTTAAAATATAAAATCATGTTTAAAGCTAAGTATAAACGGGACGTCGGGAAAAAAAAGAAATTCGCAGAAAAATTAGCAACCTACGTTCTTTATACTGTCGGATCATTCGTTTTGTGTTTTTTTCTAGTAGTGGTATTACGAAACATTTGGCATTTGGATAATACCGAATACAACAAGTCCATCATCTCTAATGTAATTAACTTAATTTATTATACATATATATGTTA
>JABASP010001890.1:0-24417 GCA_019776565.1 Sminthurinus signatus | reverse complement strand
ACATATAAGTGATGCTGTGCGATAAACTGGCGAGTCAAATTCCTCGCATTCCAAACTTCTGCTCGATACGCACTTTTCCTAAAGTATGGTTCCTATAGTATAAAAATATAGTGACGAAAAGTAAATTGAAATGCTCAATAAGAAATTTTTGGCTCTAAATTATTGTTGGTTGATGTAGTCACAATAAGTCCTCTTTCATACTTAGAACTTAGAACTAATGATTCATTGCTCATTGGTAATGAAAGTTCAACCGCGTGCTAACTGAAACAGAGACTAAAGTTAAAACTTGGAACATCAAATTGAGACAGACAAATTAGTACTAATATGATGCTATGTACGAATATAGCGTGGAATGTGCATTGTTTATTCTCATTTCTTGTTACAAAAAGTATTTGAAATGATAACAAAGAGATGGATAGTAAAATACAATGATTAACAGATAGGAAATAGTAAATAGTATTTATACTTATAGATGTTACATTCAATATTTGAGAATTCAAAGTATTCGTCATCAAGGTATGATGTCACCTCCAACTCCAACAGAGAAACGGCATATATGATGTTTATTAGTTGAGGAAGTTTATTTAATAAAGGATGCCCAGCCTAAAGTATTATGATGTTTAATTTTTTAATGTACACCAAAAGCTGTATTATGTGTAATGTGTACACTTGATGTATAATTTTGCTTTTTGATTGTTTGTTTAATGTAGGAAATGCGAAAACGACGATTTATACTTTTTGGACAAGAAAACATGCTACAAAAAAGGAGAACAACCTGACGGGATTTGTCCATCTAATATGGCGATTTTACCCGTGTATGATTGCCGAATCCAAGGTGCTTGTGAATGTGCATATGACAAACACAATCGGACACTTATTTATCACCCCGAGACAAACCAGTGCTATTACATTTTTACACAGGTATACACATTATACATTATACATATAATATGTACTATGTACACTTGCATGCGTTGTGAATAATATTTATAGGGGTTATATTTTATGTGTACAGTGTACAGTGTACATTGTACACTGTTATCATAATATTATATTGACTTTATGAACTCCTCTCTAGTACAAATAATTCGAATCCGTTTAATTAGAATTTTTTTCTTGTTGTTTTGATTTCAGGGATTTTGTCCAGAAGGTCAGTGGGTAACATTATCGAATGGGAAAGGCGTGTGTGAGGTGGATATTTGTCAGGAACAGAAAGCAAGCGATAAAAACAATGAATGGGTTCCTTTTGCGGGAAATTGTTACAAACTTTATTCTACTCTGGATGAACCAAATTGTAAAGGGGTTTTAAGGTTCTGGAAAAATAGTATCAGGCCGAATTGCAGTCAACCACCAAATTTTCAGTCAGGTGGAGTAGGCGCCATACCTAGTGCGGAATGCCCGCCGGGATCCTTTCAAGCTGTAAACGGTCGATGTCAACCACAACTTGAATTAGATTTTAGACGCTAAAACCCCAAATTGGTTATATTTTTCATGTCTTGTAATCAGTAATCAGTCACACAGAAGCTGCGTAGTGTGTCATGCCAAATCATTTAAGCATTTTCTCTTGAAATGACTGTTTAAAATATGATAAAATATATACAAGTCGCACAAGAAACCAAGTGGATAATCTCTTCCTATATGTACATAAGTGAAAGGTGAAAAATATTTAACAAGAAAGAAAGCACACGAATAAAGCGGCTCATTCTCAATGCTGAACACATGTATATTATTTATGTAGCTCGAAAACTTGGATTTTTTTTTGTGTAGTGTGTAGTGTGTATGGAGTGTGTGTTTGTGTGAGTGAGGGTCCAAGTATTATATATCCAATATCCATTTGTGTGTACATTGTACAACCACGGAGATGTCTGATAACTTGTAAAATGTTTCCCAATTGGGAATTTCCCATGTGCTTTTGTTAAAAAAGTGTGTTGGTTGTTAGAATTGAATACTTGAATTTTGAATAGAAAGACTTTTTAATTTTATTGTTTATAATCTATAGCCTATTTTCTCTGAAATGTTTAGATGTTTTATTTGTTGTGTTTATCGTACTTAATGAATATAGAACTGCAATATAAGTAGTGAGTATCAATGTTATATAAGGACAAATGTTCAACAATGAACAGTATTATATGTTGTAAAGTGTGAAAAAATATTTTTATTCCTATTATTAAAACATTTGATACAAATAATAATAACGATAATAATTGATAAATCATACAACCTTGTACAAAATAAAAAAAAAGAAGAAACTATTTATTAATTACAAAACCACCATTTGTCTTGTTTAAATATTGTCATTCCGCTCACGTATAGATTTGATACACATATAAATAAAACGTTAAAAAATGTCCGCCCTCTCAGCTCTCAACACGGTGTATTAATTCATTTGTATACAGTTTTTACGTTGTGCATTTATGATACACATACCTATGCAATGTTCAATATCAAAAGTTTAGTTTTAAAGCTTAGAAGGGATGTAAAGTATATTGATTGTCGTTGGTCAACTTTTATTAAAGTTGGGATTTAGATATTATAGATTGTATTAGACATCTTTGAAGGATTGCATTTGGTCCAATTTATTTGTACAGAACTTAATGGAGCCATCTTAGCTATACATGTTATATACCTTGTGATTCCTACCACGTTTATAATATGTAACACAATACTTTCATAAGTAAAAATGTGTGCGCATATAAAAATTCTAGTTAAAATAGTAGTACACGTCAAAGTTTTTTAACTTTAGCATTTTAAAGGTTCTGAAAAACCTTTTTTCCTGTCAAATATGATAAAAAAAAGTACAAAGTGACATTTCCTAGTTTTGATGTTTTGATGTCCTACTAATTTGTATTTTGTATCACGTCCATATTTATTTGAAAATTTATTACCTTTATAATTTAAAGTTGAAAGTGAAAGATCAAAAATCTTTGGAAAAAGAAAGGGTGGCATTGAAACTTGTCCTATATTTATGTAAACACTAAACACGCATGAATATTTGCATAAAACACGGTGAATACATAATACATATATATTATGAAGACTACACGCATTTCAGTCAGTAGTTTTCTGTGCATACAGGTGATTGAGCAATACAGATGTTGCTTTCGATTGCTTTTTCTTGCACAATCACGGTGAAAGCAAAAGAGATGGATAGAAATTTCCGTTTTCTATAGCTGTCTGAAGTCTGAACTGTCTGAACTTTCTAAAGTGTATATGTACACAGACATTATGATGTACATACGAGCATTGAACATCTCATAAAGTACACAACATACTTAAGTAAATACACATGTAGGTATGTAAGTATACACACACACACACACACTTGTGTTTTCTTGGAAGTTAAAACCGTCTCATCTCTGTGTTTCATAGTTCACATGCGTCATAAAAGTTATAACGATTACCTATTGCTAATTGAGGTACACGAGCACAAAAAAAGCACAAAACTATATGTGTACACACACAAAAAATGGAATGAATTTGACAAAACTTTGTCATCGTCTGAACTCTGGACATAAAGCAAAAAAAAAACGTATACCTACACTGCAATGAAAGTAAACTAGAATATTTTACTTGTTCGATTTCAAGCGTTTTGTGAATTTTTTCTTGATATATTTATTATACTTTGTAAAATAATAAGAACAGCAATTTACATGTTGATGTGTCTTTCAGGTAACTTTTACACTAGAAGTAACGATAAATTGAAGACAGTACTACTATACTAACTTTGTAGTTCTGATCACTGATCACTGATTATACACACGCAATTAAAATAGAGACACGCACACACACATTACAAAAAAAATACAAAAAAAGATGAGCTTGTGCCCAGCACAACTTTCAAATGGATTTTACACATGTCATTTTGGGCTTTTTTATCTTGACAGTGTAAGCAAGTACATTTTACAGTTTACTTCTCTCTCTCTCTCCACTTAAATATCAATAATAACAATAGTTAAGAAGAAGACTAAAATGGTGTAATTGTGTTAAAATATAAAGTTAACTAAATAAAGGCCTCATTGAGGGAAGTGTGTACATGTTCTTTTGGCTACACACAGTCACCGAGTTTTGTTCAATTGCAAACCATGAATCCGTCATTACCAGTTTTGATTTCACATTATTATTCTTTTACTAATTCATAATTGAATTATTTAAAAGTATCAGTAATCCGTAATATCGTCGTCAACATCTTTATTATTAAAGTAGTAGTGGTAGTATTAAGTAGGTGACAGTATTATATTATATATCATATTGTTCAATTAAAAATTAATAAATAAATACATTACGACACGAACCAGGAAGCACATAGCAGATAGTGGAGAAGAAGCAGAAAAATTGTTGTATAAAGTGAAGAGTATAAAGTGAAGAGAGAGAGCAAATCATCATTTTTTATAATATAGAAATCAAGAATCAAGTTCAACAACATCAGCTATATAAATTAATTAAACAATAATTAATATATTATTGTTCTATAATATCTGAGTCATTCATTGTATTTTATGTATTCGTATCGGTATAATATAACAAAAGTAACACACATACATAAAACAAAGACGGTTAGTGTACTAACTACAATACTGAGTATATTATAGTTAATCATCAAAAATCAAAATAAAAAGTTAAAATCATATTTAAAAAAAAGCTATATCCATGTCCAATGTCAAATGTCGAATTATTGTATAATTATTATATATTATACATCTTATAACACGTATTAGCAATTAACACTCTAAAGATATTATATATTTGTAGTTGTCGTGAAATGTGTAATATTATTTATATATAAATATTAGTGTACTATCGCTGTCAGGAAACAAAGTATTATAGAGTAATACATAATATTTATATTTGATACTAAATACTTTATAAGTACTAGAAAACTTTATTAATTTCAATATAAACCATATAACTAAAAAAGTTTAAATACATATTATATAACATTTAATTATTAACTATATCACTGATATACGAATCAAATATATTGTCTCATTATCTCAAGACCTCAACTACAATAATAATATATATATATACAATAAAAAACAGAGAGCTCAGCATTTTTTCAAACGCTTCTCTTTTTTCTCTTTTTTGATACACCGAGAATATTAAAGAGGTACTTTTATGTTATAATAAAAAATGTCATGTTTTTGAGATGTTTACCTATATATATACTAAATATATTACCATACTATAATATATGTATGTTTATATATGTAAAATTATATATTGACAAACAATAATCATGTTTTGTATTTATATTTTTTTTAATAGGTTACTGGATTTTTGCTGGATGCTCAAATCAAATTTTGAAGCAATTTTACATCTATACTTTACATTCAAACATATATAATATATTTTATATTTATATTGTGTACAACACTATTTTGCTGGTACAAAAATAGTGGATCCTCACTATATATTGCACTGACAAGCACTCATTTTAAAGAAAATCAAGATACAAGACTGCCACAACTTTAACAAGTAATTGAATACATGTGTTAAATATGTTTTTTTTTCATGTCAAGTTGAAGTATCATTTTTATTATACATTATATATGTTATTTTTTCCCCATAAACTACTGAATTTTATTCCATTTTGCTTTATAAAATAGTTTTGATACCTTTTTTTTTATTCATATAATATGTAATGCCTATTTTTAAAAAAATTTGTAAATATAAACTAAATGTTTTGTTTATTTGAATTTCATGTGTATCTATATATATATATATATTTATTTTTAGAGTTCAAGATGAATCATGGACATGTTACAAATCAGGTTGTTCAACAGCAATGAAAGGAAGTAACATTCAAATCAAAAAAAGTACAGGAAGAAGACAGGGTTGTTTTTATTGTTGGTGTCGATGAGGTGTTGTGAAAGTGTTCATTGGTTAATTTGTTACAGAGTACCGAGATTTGTAGAAAACTAGTGTCAATAAATTCAAGAAGAATCTAATAGACAAGAAGAGAAAAAGATTTTGATATTTTGGTACATTAAACACGTAGACATACAAAATATATAACAATGAACGGATTAAGTTTAAGTGAGTTGTGTGGCTTATTTTGCTGTCCACCGTTCCCATCAAGAATTGCGGCAAAGCTGGCATTTCTACCCCCTGAACCATCCTATAAAATGATTCCAGATGAGTCTGGAGCAAAATTCACACTGGAGCTTACAGAAAAGGTACTATATATTATATATAATAAAATAGTGGATACTTTTGTTTTTGGTGCACAAAATGAATTAATAAACAACAATGAACCAATGAATTTTTGCTGAAAAAACTTCTTTTCCTTCTTTTTATTAACAGGCAGAATGGCAATATTCAGATAGAGAAAGAGAAAATTTAGAAGTTTTTTATACTAGAACGTCCAGAGGCAACCGTAAGTGTACATATAATAAATAATAATATAATGTATTCAAAACAATATTGAATTTCTTAATTTAAACATATACATAATATACCTTTTAGGTGACACAAATATGATTGTATAATAATAACCATTAATCATAATGTGCTACAAAAGTGTTGATGCATATAATATATATTCTTTGAATTTGTTACAGGTATCGCTTGTATGTATGTCCGCTGTTCTGTTAATAACAGATTTACCATTTTATTTTCCCACGGTAATGCGGTCGATTTAGGACAAATGAGTAGTTTTTATGTTGGGCTGGGATCCAGAATTAATTGTAATATATTCAGCTATGACTATTCCGGTAAGTTACTTTTACATTTTAACAAGTTTAAAGGCATACATTTATATATAATCATAATTTAAAACAAATACTTACATTTTACATTATGATCGAAATATATTATACTTAGATGTAACCTCTGTATGCTGGATAATATTTAATATTATATCATTTGATTATAGTTATCATAGCAAATAATACAAGGAGGGAACAACCCGTTTACTTTACTTTTATAGCTTTTACATACTCTAATGAGTATTGCATAATTTATTTTAGAGTTATTCTACATATAATTGGTTATTAGGTCAGTTTGGTTTATACGATGTTATGACATTTTATTCTGTTTTTTTTCGTACATACCTTTTTTTTACATCAAGATTTAGGTTTATATATATATATATATATATGAGTATAATATGTTATGTGTAGTTGTATTTTAATAGTATAAATATCGGGAAAGAAACTTACTTTACTCGTTTATATAATGTATAGTGTACTTTTCATGTACGTCATAATAATCATAATACAGAGTATGATTGCATTAAATATATAATCCAATTAACTTTGACATACTTTGAAAGGTTTGATTGAGAATTCGTTTACACAATGCACCATTTGTTTTCTTTATATTATGTGCAGCATTGTTATTCTTATTCTGACTTGAGAGTACATGTAAACTTGAATGCAAAAAACAAATACGAGCTTACTTTTTCTTTCTTCAACATCATCGATACTTTTACTTATTTCTTTCTAGGGTATGGATGTAGCTCAGGAAAGCCTTCAGAGAAAAATTTATATGCAGATATTGAAGCTTCTTGGCATTGTCTGAGAAACAGATATGGGATCTCACGTAAATAATCCAAAGACAAAAAGAAATGAAAATAAAATGTACAAGTTATGTCAACTTTTTTCTTGAAATTCAATGATTTATTTGATTTTATTTTGATTTCCCTTTAGCTGAAAACATAATTTTATATGGACAAAGTATAGGCACTGTCCCTACTGTGGACCTCGCATCAAAATATCAAGTGGGAGCTGTTATTTTACACAGGTAAATAGTTTAAATTTGATACGTTTTTTAGTAATTAATCCAGTTTACTTTTGTAACTGTAGGTCTACTAATAGAACAGATTACAGTATTATCATTACATATGATTCATATATATATATGTATGTTCCAATTTACAATCCATTCAACTTTAAATGAGTGCAACATAAACAACTTTTAATATTTAGTAAATATTAAAAGTTGGTTTATTTATTTATATCTTTCATTAAAATATGTTATGTAATTATTGTTTTTCCTTTTATTTATAAAAGCCCTTTGATGTCGGGGATGCGTGTCGCCTTTCCTAATACAAGACGGACGTGGTTCTTTGACGCATTTCCTAGGTACGTTTTACTTTTCATTTATTATTCCGTGTATAAATAATAAATATTGACAGTATATAAATGTACATCATATTTTCAAAGAGAGAAATTTGAAGTAGTTGCGTGTACCTTCTAGTATATTATGCAAAGCTACTAAAATTTTAAACACTGTGTCGTGGTACATTTCCTTGGAAGAAATGACATGATTGAGGATTTCAGTATTACATACACGGAATATGGTGTGTATGTCAAGTTTGTAATTGTATTGAATCCTTTGCAAGTTTAAAAGGATTTGGAATTAAATTGAAAAAATGGTGTTTACATTATGTGAAATATATCCCTTGTCAATTCTTTATAACGATGCATAATAAATAATAATCATTATCATTATTTTTTGTTTTTACAGTATTGATAAAGTTCCAAATGTCCAGTCACCTGTTCTTGTAATTCACGGGACAGAGGTAATATAATATTTTGAAAGTATTAATTTACCATCTGTCATATTAATTTTAATTCAAAACATGTTGTCTAATACAACTCATTACTCATACAAAGGATTATAAAATAAGAGATCTACGAATTAGTATTGTGATTTGTGATATAAAATTATGTTTTATTTTATTATACTATTTATAGGATGAAGTGATTGATTTCTCTCATGGTTTAGCAATTTACGACAAGTGTCCAAAGGCTGTCGAACCATTATGGGTTGAGGTAAGAAAATTATAATTGATAAATAAAACTGATGTTTTTTTTTGCTTCAGTGGTTTTAGAAACTCAAAAGTGGACTTTAACTTTGAATATTCATAAAAGAACTTCCATTTAGTATCAACAATATTTTCCCCCAGAAAATTTCTAAAGTCAGAGTACACTTTTGAACTTACAAAACGTCTTTACTGGCCAGAAAAGTCTCCTGCTTTTGAAGTTTTATGCGTTTAAAAAAACAAACTCCAAAACCATTTCCTATGATTTACTAATTGTGCTTTTATGCTTAACCAATTTTATCTGTATACCCCAGGAATCAAAAGTAGGATGGGTTGTAGTACACACAAAAAAAGTTTTTTTTACCGATTTACCCACAGTAAAAACGGATTCAGTTTTGTATTTGATCATTCTTATGAGTTTTGACCAATGTTAGAAATTGTATTACGATTACTTTGTAGTTTAGGAATTCATTTTGAACTGCTTCTTTCTTTCACAAAGTAATTTGTTGATTAAATTTAGTATATATAAAGTACGCTTAATGCATATGTACGTGCATGTATATATACATATATGTACATATATATATATGGATATGCATATGTATACCAAAGCCCAAAAATTATCTTAAGACTACCTACGCAAATATATTAGACGAATGAATTGAAAGAATCACTTATTAAGCAGTAGACTAAATTCTAGTTTTTTCATAACTTTGAGAAATACCAGTACAACTGTAATACATAAATGCAGTGCCGTCTGGGTGGAGATTTTGTGCATGTAGACTGACTATATAATCCGAAGGGTTGAACGGTTTGCTTTGTGTTGTATGAAAGGAGAGATATTTAGCACTCCCCTAGACAAGGTCGGAACACACATACGGTCAATCTTAGGCACAAGATTGGCCACTATTTTTTTTGCTGTTCTTTTTTTTCGTGTATTATGTGTATATCTAAATAATATATAATTGGGGATTGTTTTCTTTTTCTCTCTTTGTTTATCTAGGGAGCGGGACACAATGATGTCGAACTGTATAATCAATATCTGGACAGGTTAAAACAATTTGTCACAGTTGAACTCGTGAGTTAGTTAATAATAGTATGATAGGATATGATACATGAATGATATGAGTTCCAGTATAAGGGCATGCTAATTATTATGAAAGTAACTGATGATAATAATGATAATGTTACTGCAAAGTGAAAACAAAAAAAAATCATCAAGAGACATAAATGACAAAAATATTTTACCATAATGGCTATACACAGAACCATGTAATTATAAGTATCTATGCATACAAATATGTATACATAAACATAATATATTAATAACTAACTTAACACAATATGTGAAACATGAAAAATCCTGAAGCAAAATCGTAATATATATACCATTTGTGAAAATGACGATAGAATATAATATAATTTTTTATGTTTACTCTAATAATAAAAAGATAAAATGTATAATGTATTTAATTTAAAATGTCAATACAAAACATGATACCATCATACAAAAATGATATTTTAGTTATAAATCCTTTATGAACAAATTGAACAAACAAACAAACAATGCTGTACTGTTGCAAATTGTAAGAGAAATTCACAAAGAATATTACTTGTATGTATAACGTATATATATATAATATATATATAGTTCCTTTTTCCTTCCCTCAGAAAATATGGAAGAATTATATTAAATCAGAAAAAAAACCTCAGCAAGACAGAAGACATACATACTAAATAAAGTTAAAGGAAATGCAAGTTTTTAGCTGTAGCAGTGTTTCCCTTAACTTTATACATATATTATACACATATTACACAACATACATAATAATATAACATTATTATATACTTGAAATTTTCCTCTCGCAAACGTGGAAGAGTATTATACATATATATATATAAATATGAAAAACAACAAATATATATATGTATGTATACATTTTATTGTGTTGCCTTAAATACAAATACACCGTTAAATGACTACTTGGGATCTACTGAAGTCAAAACAAACAAACAAAAAAACAAAATAATAATGAAAAGTCAATTCATCAGCAAGCCAGATATTTATATTTACTCTCTCTATTTTATAATACCTAAATACATATTATACATATACATATATATAAAGAAAAAAGTATTCATGATATGATACATAAGTACATATTACATATTACGTTCATGTAATAAAGTTATTATTATTATTATACCTTTTATTAATTATTATTAATGTAATATAAATACAACAACAATAATAATTATTGTTATCATACAAATTTTTATTATATAGTACATTTTCATGGTAAGTACGAAATGTACATACTGCCCTGATATATATATATAAATGTATGTATGTATGTATATTTATTTATTATTGATAAATGATAACGATTGTACGTTTAAGAGGGTAACTTTTCCATACTGAGCAATTTTCAATCTACTGAGATAAAGAGATTTTAAATTATGTAACATTATTATCATGTGAAAATAAGGAAAGCAAAAAGGAGAAAAAATTTACTATTGTATGTACGTACTTATATATATACATAATATACAATTATACCATGAAATTTTCCTTTGGAAAGATGAAAGCGTCAAAAAACTGTGTATCAAATCATAAATTATTTATGTTGCGATAATTATTATATATATAAATATTATATTTGTGTTTTATTATAATAAAAATTTCCTATGTTCCTCAAGAAAATATTTTCGTCTATTTTATACATAGTATTGAAATATATCTGTTTCGCGAACCTCCCTTTTATATGTAGAAATATTAGAATATATATATGAAAGATCCATACTCTTTCGTATTAACTCTATGAAACCATCAACTGATTTGCAAAATATAATGTCTAATTGAAGTTCCGGGTTGCCAATAGAGAAAATATGGGGGTGATACTGTGAAATTAATGTATAGGTCTTCCTACATTATTAGTTTCAAAGAAACATGTGCTGAACATGGATACAAAATAGCAAAAACGTCGTTTTTGCAGTAGGTTTTGACAACTTGATGATGCAGTCATACGTATATATGTATAATATATGGATAATGGATACGATGCGAAGTATTTCATGAATATGCATAAGGAACTTTGACAAAAGTGAGTACCATGCACATGTAACGCACCACAAATATGATATGACAAAGGAGTCGTTGAAGGTTAAAACGTATGTAAATATATTTAAATACAATGTTAATCCTTTGTTAATTACCTGATTCCATTGACAAAAACATGCACAAAGGCTAAATGAAGACGATTTAATGTTACACGAAGTAGAAATTTTAATTTTTGCAGTCTATTTATCCACAAGGAGAGGATTATATTGAGTTTGAAATTTCACATTCAACAACATAGATGAACCATGGAAAAGAATATAATATACAATGTTGTAGTGATTAGTACCTGTAGACTTGACTTTAAGCTAAGAAATACTCATCAAATTCCTGAATGATTAAAACATAATAGGTATACCTGAGACAAACTGGTTTAATTTACTACTCGTAGATCTTGTATATCTGTCAACAGTACTTGTCTAACTGATAAAGCGAGAGATTGGTGAGTAGTGAGGACATAAAACTAAATAGTTTCATTTTCGCACCAAACCAAACTACAAACGTCTGATGGTCGGTTTTTATGCAACTTTGCCCTTTTATAAACTTCTTTCTCCATTAACTGAACTCCAATCAGTCTATAATCTAATCTAAACGAGAAAGCAAGAAACTCCCATTGTGTTGAAAAACTTAATTTCGAATCGCCAAACCTTTGAAAAACATGAAACTTTTAACATTTCATACTTCATACATGGCGTGGAAAACAGTAAAGAAGTAAAATCGTTTCAATTTTGTAAATCTGGCTGGTATTTTGTACAAACCAGATTGTATATTGTATGCGTACAGTGTACACAGTGTACACACATACAGAATTCTGTTGTTAATTCTTCAGCCTTTTGTACAAATAACAAATACTTGAGACGACAATAAACGGTATCTGTTCTCTGTCGCGAGTTGAGAACTTGGAACAGTCCTGACATTTATAAGATACATAAAGTGATGATGTTTCATTGACAATTTACACAAGAAATTAGCGTGTGATTGTGTGTGTACAACTAAATGCATTTAGTATTCAGTGCCAACTGCCAATTCTATATTCTATGTATATATGTAAAATATTCTGTTATTAATTCTGTAGTCATTATAGTCTCAGTACTGAATACTGAAGCTGGGCAGTACATTTATAAATGTATTAAATATTAAAATATGCATGTGTCTCTTTATATATATGCATGATTCATGTGAAGTAAAAATATTAAGAATGACGTATCTCCGTAATACATAATAAGAACATAATGTTATGTGTATTAATATTATAATAATTTATATTATATTATTTCACAATACATTTAAGCTATTCCACAAGGAGAGACGAGGAAAGTACAAGTACAAGAGTTGTGACAGTAATTAAACTTGAGAAAATGGATGAAGATATGACAACTGCATTATTATGACGATTTGCCGGCATGTCTTCGTCTTCGTCATCTTGAGTAGTATTTAAAGTGCCGTTAAAGTTTTCCATTTGCACACTTGATTTTTCAGTGCTATTATTACTCATGACGACGACACTCTGACTTGAGGAATCCTTTTTGGTTGTAATATTTTCAGGTTGAACAGTTGTTGTTGTTGTTGTTGCTGTAGACTTTGTTGGTTGGATGAATGTAGTAGTAGTTGTAGAAGTTGTTATTGGTTCTTGATCGTCTGTTTGGTTATTACTTCTGTTAGTAACAGGGCGAGGATTTTCTGGATCTATACATGTTTTAATGGGTTGGAAATAGAAGGAAGTGGTGGCACATGTCAGTCCTTGTTCACAATCAATCGTTTCTTTGCACCACTCTCCTAATTTATGAGTTTTGATTTTATCACGAGATCTACACCGTTTATCTAGACAGTCCAACCCCGTCATGCATGAGATTTTGATTGAATTGTCTTCACCGCATGGTCCAGTTTCCGCAATCAAACACTCTCTCAACTGTCCATTGGCTGGGTCACTCCAGTTTAAATCCCAAACTGGTACATCAGCAATTCGAGTAAACCTCGCACAAGCACAATATCCATTTTTACAGTCCAAGTACACATTATCCGAACTTCCAGTTGGAGTAAATACACACTGTTGCGCCGTGTTACATCGACGATTAAACTTTAAGTCATCCGAAGCAAGTGTTATGGAAGAACTTAGTAGACCCAGCCAGCCTGTTGCAAGTATTGCAATGGTATAGTTGAAAATCAATTTATTTACACTTTCTCCACCACCCATTTTATTTACTAGTTAAAAGCTAAGTATTTACACATGGGAAAAAAGTAAAAGTAGATCCCTCTTCTCAACTTGCTGAAAAATTAAAGAAATTTTGAAAGAAAGAAAAACAAATTACAAACAAATTATAGATTAATGTTTGTGTTTGTGTTTTCAAAAAACGAAAAGATCCAAAACTATTAAATACTGAAGTGCAAAGAATCTGGAAAATATGATACAGAATAAAGTTTTTAGCCCATAAACTTACCGGTAAAAACGGTGACCCAGAGTGTATTTATTTGTTTATTTTTTAAACTTGATACAAGGAAACTCAAAATATATGGACGTTTTCAGTAGGGCACACACGAGCCTACGAGAGCGAACGAGAGAGAGAGAGTATAGAGTCAAAACCCAAAGGATTTCAATTAAGTTGATGGTTATAAACCGTAGTAATTTATCTGATTAGTGGAGGCTGAATAGCTTATAGAGACATTCACTTTTGTATCCACAGAATTGACGATGTGTGAGAGTGAGAGTGATGAGGATTGACGAAGAGAGATTGAATCAGATTAGAATTAGATTTGTTGTGCTATAAAAACTATTTTATTGCTATATGTGAGTGTGTGTTGTGTTGTGTAGTGCGTACGTTTGTCTCTCTTCTCTCTGTGTGTCTTCAGTTAGATGTTTTTGCACAGAACAGTCAGATAGAATTGAATAAACTTTGGAGAATCTCCTACGATGTCTGTCCTCTCGTCTTTTGAACGATTCTGTTCTGTTCGCTGTGTGAGTAAACTGCCTTGTCTATAATAGATATCTAGAATCTCTAGTTATGTCTATGTGTGTGTGTGTGTTATGGAACACGAAAACTTTCGTGAGGATCGCTGATGGCTTCCTCTTCTTCTTTGCCTCCTGAATCTTGAATATCTGTTCACTTTCTCTCGCTCACTCTCTCTCTCTCTCTCTGCCCCATACTAGTTAGTTAGCAGCTCTCCCATGAATATTCCTATGTATATACTATGCATGTTTCGTTTCTAATTCGCTCCGCGCTCCATTAAAACAACAGTAATGAAATTCCAGACCCTCTATTCCCCTACAATCTATTTCCTCGTGTACCGTGTACCGTGTACACTGTACAGAGTATACATTATCCATTATACATTTGACATCATACAATAGCACACACACACACACACATGCATCTCTTCTTCCTCCACATGTTATGTTTGAATACCTTGATTGTCTATATTACATGTGAATTTGGGCAGCTTGGGTTGGTTAAACAAAATGGTCTTTACTTAGTTACGTAGTTGTTTAGTAACATAATCGGAAAGAATAATAAATCTTTTCCATTCCACTGACAAGGATCGCGTAGACCGTACACCGTAGACGCACATGCCTATGTATGTATATATCCGACATTTTCATGTAAATAAAGACTAAAAACACGATCAGCCCAACGTGTGTCAAGATTCAAGATCCTTGAGAAATATTCCCGGCAATATTCTCTTTCAACTTTTATTTGTTTATTTATTTACTTATCACTTTCATGTTTATCAAGGTATAATTGGTTATTATTATTCATTACTTACTTTTCCGTATAAATATATGTACATTGCAATTTGTTATCTTTTGAAAATCCCAAGTTGTTCCATCCCGTGCTTGTTGACTGATTTTCTTAACCCAATTCCTCCACTAGAAGATAAATATCTACACTGTACTGTAGTTAGGTATTAGGTATTCCCACTCTTTATGTGGTCTCTGCAGAGGAAACAAAATGTTCTAAATATTCTAGATTCTAGAATCTAGATACTAATTTATACATCATCTACACCGTTAACGTCATTAGAAATAAAAAGGTTTGCGCCTGTAGCAGTATAAAGTATGAAATAATCCTGATCAGAGTCATTCTTTCACCTATTTATGTACATAGTAAATACTAAATACTTGGAATGAGTCATGGGTGCAAATTATAAAAATTAGTATTGGAAATTTCCCTGAGTCCATTTCTGAGATTCCTAATCATAAGTAATTAACTGTTAGCATTTCCTTTTATCTATAGGTACGTGCAATGTGTATAAGCTGTTACATGAACAACTAAAACTGTTTACTTTTGCTATTTGGACAAAATGTGTGTGGGATACCGAAAATGCATGTACTTTGTACTTTGGACAATGTATACAATGGACAAAGCATTTAGGTACATGACTTCTGGAAACATATTATTTATTTGCTATGAAAATTAGTACTCAAAAGGATAAAAATAATATAGGGATTAGGGATAATGCAAATTATAAGCCTTGAGATTCAATTTAGGAGCTGATGTTATTGCACATTTTATGTACCTTTCTCCGTTTAGGTAGAAATGATGTAATTTGGAATTAGGTAGAGATGACACTGAAAGTTGCATGTACAAGAAGAAGCAATTAGTTAAAAGGCTCTGATTCATTATTGGAATGGCTCAGATTAAAACGAATGCAAAGTTGAATCCTGCAAATGGTCATGCAATATGGAATAGCATTCACTCATTATTTAACATGGAGGAATGTACCACAATCTCAAATCTCAAATGCAATGAAATTCCCAAATCCAAATTAACCGAATCAATCCAAATAGGTATAAAAAATACTAATTATCTTTATGGATTTTGTGTTCTGAGTTTGGAACGAAATGAGATGGCGTATATTATAAGTGCTTGCTATAGTAGTAAAAATTCTCGTATTCTTTCATGGCTGTAAAACCTGTGAATAAGGAAATTCAGCAGAAGATAGGAATCCACCTCCCTTCTATATGACAAAATCTTGACATTTTTTTATGGATAAAATTCGGTATGCATTTTAAAGTGCATACTTTAAGTGGATTTCTTATTTTAGTACTGTATGAGTATGACATTTTCAAGGTATCTTCTTCCACCTACACTTTCCTCTTCTGAATATAGCTGTGTGCTGTGTGCTGTGTGTGGATGGGCACCTTTATGAAATGCCAACATCCATAAAGAACTCACATGCTTGTATATATTATATATATGTACAATGTAAATTTGTGTATATAGGCTACGGAAATGAAAATAAACTAAATGGCTTTGCCGATGGCCATGTCTATCTTCAAATATTACATCATATGCTCTCTCATCATAATTCAATCAGTTTTGTGACTTTGTACACTCATAAATTGTGCTCCGTTGATAAATATTTATGTTTTTTTATGCGAGGAGAAGAGAGATTTTACACTTTGCACTTTACATGGATAACATTGTGTGTGTAGTGTGTAAAGGTTAAAGGTAAAAGGTAGTGCTGGAAGCTTTTCACAGGAAAAAATCTTCAGGAATCATTATTAGAGGTTATAGAAGATAGAGGTATATTGTAAAGTACATTCTACATTCTACTGCGTATATTTCAAAAGATTATTTAATTAACATGAACGGTTAATTTTTCCTCCAACTCATTCCATCATCCATCTTTTTGGTATCATGTCACCTTCATTTTTCAGTCCTAATATACATGTTCACAAATTTTCACTTTCGACTTACTGCTGAAAATATAGTACTACAAAGTACCAAAAAAAATGTACTGAAAATATCGATTGAGAAAAGCTTGGTGAGAACTGTCGACTTCAAACTAACATATTTTTCAAGCTTCAAGATAAATCCAATCCCTATGTATTTATTGAACGAAGTGTGAGCACAGAACACATAGCTATTAGCTATAACTCTGCATTCTACATTCTATCGTGTGTAGTGTGTATCGTCTTTTGTTTCAATTCCAATATATTCATTACACATCACATTACACTGGTTTTGCAAGTATGTACTAAGAATTTCGCAAATCCGACAAATTTCTTCAGTGTTCTACAATTATAATATACTTCTATATAAATATACTGAATACATGATACACGCTAAAAATGTTCAGTAGTTTAAATCTTGGAACTTGGAACACAAGTTGTACAGTAGACATTAGTAAAAAAATAATACACAATGGTACACATAGATACATATTTACAGTTCCACTTCCTTTGCTTATGTATGTACATGAGAAGTTTCTGAATGTGTTCTTCTTTCTTCTCCTACAGTGCAAAAAAACATTGACACAAGGAACATGTAGTGTAGTTTGTAGTTAAGTATTATTGTGTAATATGGGTTTTATGTTGTCATGTTTTACAACGTTCGAAACAGCATCAATGTTGCTAAACCAGTAAAGTTCTATCATTGAGCTCATTAAAAGTTTATGCTCCAACGTTTAGAGTTTAGAGTCCAAATACATTGTAAGACAGAACAAGAACATGTATGATGTATAATAATATAAGATTTGTGTAGACAGCAAACTGAGAAAATACTTTTTCCTCCCACCAAAATGATCATATTATATCCTTTTACACAGAGCTGGGTAGACAAAGAAAAATATATATGTTTATGTGACCTCAGAATTAATAATTTTTTTGAAAAATAAAAAAACATTACAACTATGTATACTACGTCAAAGTATGAACACTTTTGATTTGCCTGTAATTCATTTTTTTTGTTAGTATTCTGTTATTCCGGATCCTAAAATTTTTTTTAACACAGGGATACATGATGTAGAATTGATGTGAATTATATAAGATTGACACCATTGCATGGAGGAAAAGGAAAAGAAATCCAGATTTCACATTTATACTAAACACAAATACCGACATGCATGTATAATGTATACATGAGTATGTACATGCATAATATGTTTTGAAATCTGGGCTGAAAGCCAGATTAGAAACCAAACAAGAGAGTTTAGGTTATTTTAGGCGTTGGGGAAAAAAAGTCTTGTTTATAGTTTATTATAACAAGCTTGAATGCTTATGTTCTCTCCCTCTCTTTCGCTCTTCCTTCCTTTCTCCTGGGAGTTTCGTGTCATACTATTATGTATACAAAATACCAAAGTGATCAGTGTCTCACAGATATATACACGTATTTATAATACTTATGATGAAAATATGCATCAGTCTGCAGTCTACATGCTACATATTATTATGTTTACATACACATGACATAAAGACAGTGACAAATAACTTTCGCTTTCCCTTCTCTTTATGAAAAAATACATACTGTCGTTCGGGTCAAGTATAGTCAAGCATTAATTAATTATTCTGTAGTTTTTTTTTTCTTCTAAAGTGTGTATAGCTATAGGAAAATATCCTGTTCATTTATGAGATGAAAGAAGAGACTTAATCAGTATACGTTGAAAATCGAACATATATCTATAATATGTATCAAATTTTAAGAGATCTGAGAATTTTAAGATCAAAGGGTTTTGTTTGGTACACACTTTTAACTTTTACACCAGTCGTTTTTATTATTAGTTTATGTAGTCTTGTATTGCAAATGATTTTCTCTTGTTGGTTTTTTTTCAATCATGAATGAATCTTGTTATTATATTCAGTCATATTTAGTATATTAAAGCTATACATAATGTCTAAAATATTAAAGGACAAAGTTCTCAAATCAAACCTAGAAATGGTTTTTGTTACTGTCCCAATTATTTTATGATACAAACAAAAGAGAAATTTACTTGAAAATTGAAAGGTTGAAAATCTAATGATCATCTAATTTTTTCTCTTGTATACAAAAAATATACGTCCTATATTCAAATAAAATGTAAGCAGCTTAATATTATGTACCCATGAAATTCGAGGTGAAAAGTATAAGAGTACATACAAGTACTGACAATAAACACATATATAGTTTATATTCGTACAGTTGGTACTAAAGCATCATGTGATTTTGAAGTGAGTCTCAATGACGTTAACAATATACAGACTACTAACATAACATATATGTACATTGTACACACTACACACACAGTACACACTACACACACAGTACATAAAACTATCGTGTCATTTACAAGTACTTGTAAAAACAAAATATTTAAATCTGTTTTATTTTTATTATGTATATCACATTTTTAAATCTCACTCTCATCATCATGTCAATCAGACCTCATAATCATATCATATTTCTTGTATATATGTGGAACCAGACCTGAAATGTATTCGGTTGGACAACTTTTCTTGGCAAACTATCTCATTATAAGGGGTTTTCTTATATAGCATGAGGAATTTTTGCACAATATATTTACGAGTGGTTTTTTTTTTGTAGCAAAAAATAGTTTTTAAAAAGCTATTACATGCATCTTTCATGTACTTCCATAAGATTTTTTTCCGAACCGTCATTTTGAGATGGCATAATAATGTTTCCTTTTATTCGAAAATTGTATTTTAAGAATATTAATGTGTACTGTATAATATATAATACACACATGTACATCCCAGTATACTGGCATAATTATCATCGTCATTCTTATTCTGGCATATGTAAGTTATATTACTCATAACCTTTTCCAAATTTGTTTATACAAAAATACAAAGTTTGTAAAAGCAGCAAATTTTTCAACTTTGTTTTATTTTTACCGTCTTATGTATAATATAATATGTGTATAATACGTTGCATGATATATACACATATCTATGTATTTATTATTTATAATGGTAAAAATGATGACGGTAAGTAAAAACGTAATAATATACATATATTATGTATGTTGTAACTTTGGTGGTGAGTTTTTAGAAACAGACCATAATCAAGTACTAAAAAAAGCATTTGAAGTTTCTGTGTAAAATGTTATAAAAAAAATGTAAATTAACATGACATGTTGAGTGGGAGCCCTAGACTATTTGTGTGTGTGTACATATATAGTATGTATATCTGTTGCTGCAAGAGTCCAATATGTATCACAATATCGAATTAATATTTAGAATGTGAAGCTAGTAAGTATATAGAACTTGGATAGCAAATGGGAAAATTTAAAAATATACATGACCTTTACAGAATAAAAGACGAAACGAAGCAAGCTGGTCAAAATTTTAATGTAACGGATATGCATGCATATAAATTCGTATTAAAAGGACAAGGTCAATAATCATGTATTACTATGAATGTGTGTCCATATATGTATATATAATATATGTATATATCTGTGTATTATAGGTAGTTCATAATATCATTGTAAATCTCGTTGGTTTTTATTTAGAAATGATATTTTAGTACAGTTATAGTGAATAAACTGCAGTTTATTATATAGACAAGATATATATACTTCTAATCAATTAATACTCAGAGAATATTCTAAAGTTTAAATTCGAAGAAGAAAAATCACATAATATATGCACATGCATATAATATTATATTACATTGTACTTTTTGGTATACATAATGGAAAAAAGAAAGAAGAAAAAAAGCAACAGTGTATAGATGTTTGGATATAGAACTCTGCACATTATCAATAAGATTAAATATACCCTGTTTTATGTAAAAGTACGCATGCATGTACATATATGTATACATATGAATTGTCAATGTATAAAGTAGCAGTCGTACATTATTCCTTTTATAAAAATGCCTGCCAGAGACGAATCATTTTACATAATATATAATATATAAAAAAAAATAATGTACCAAAAAGTTTAAAGTTTTTGAACCAAGATTGAGGAAGCTCCACCACCTCCATTGCAAATTGCTGCCACTCCATATTCACCTGATTTCAAAGCATGACACAAATGGACGACGATTCTAGCACCAGACATTCTAAAGGGAAAACAATATATAGACTGACATTGTAGTAACAGTAAAAGTAAAGTTTACAAGTAATGTTTCATAAGCTTCAAAAATGAATGATAATTTTAAAAAAACGAATTTTGATTATTCTTAGTATTTATAATTTATAATAATAATTAAATATACCCGATTGGATGGCCGATTGATACAGCTCCACCATGAATGTTGACTTTGGAAGGATCTAATTCTAATAATTTCATATTGGCCAGGACAACAAGGCTGAAAGCTTCATTAATTTCCCACAGGGATATTTGTTCTTTATTCATTCCATACTTTTCAAGGAGCTATCAAATCAATACATGTATATAAATAAATATATATTTTTACCAGTGATTATCATTTAATACTACTACTACATACATAAATACATGTCACATGTATGATATGATAATAGATTATGATGTATACAAGTAAAAAATATATAACTTTTTTTAATAAAATATATTAATTTATACCTTTGGAATGGCTAAAGCTGGTGCAGTAGAAAAATCAATAGGATTGGATTCAGCATCTGCATAACCAACTATTCTTGCAATTGGTTTCTTTCCAGATAATTTTCCAGCTAATTCTTCTGATGCTAATACAAGTGCAGCAGCTCCATCATTCAAAGTTGAAGCATTTCCTGCTGTTACAGTTCCACCTTCTTTCTATACCAAAAAAATAACAATGTAAAAATTATTATCACCCTGTTTTTCATAACATTATACTAATAAAAACAATAGTATGGTGATACACAACATATTATGTATGCACACATAATAATAATAATTAATAATAATAAGTACCTGAAAAACTGTTGAAAGTCTATGGAATTTTTCAATGTTTATTCTTTTATATTCTTCATCTTCAGAAATTATAGTCTCTGGTTTTTTGTTTTTTAAAATTTTAACTGGCCAAATTTCATTTTTAAAAACATCGGAAGCCCAAGATTCAGCACTTTTTCGATAACTAGCTAAAGCATATTCATCTTGTTCTGCTCTACCAATACCAAGTTTAGCTGCTGTATGTTCTGCACAGTTTCCCATATGAATTTTATCGTATACATCCATTAAACCATCACTAAGAATTCCATCCTTATAATTAAAAACAGAAAAGAAACACAAGTATAATAATAAAATGTACATAATATTATGTAGCAATATTTTCAAAACAAGCCGAAAAAAAGACTTACTACTAAAGTTGCTCCTCCGTATGGTACTTCTCCTCTCTTCATATAAAAAGGTACATTTGACATTGACTCCATTCCACCAGCAACCATCAAACTTGCATCACCACATTTAATATTTTGAGCTGCAAGCATAATTGATTTCATTCCAGATGCACAAACTTTATTGATTGTAGTACATATAGTGGATGTTGGTAATCCTATAATAAAAAATAAAATAAGAAACCATGATATAAATATGATGAATTTTTTATGCAATATAAATATAGGTATATTATATAGATACTTGATTATTATATATCTAAATAATGTAGGTTTGTGTGTTTTGTTGTTTTGATTCTGTAATCATCATCATTTTATTATTATATTTTGGTATTATTTATAACTAAAAATTTATACCAGCCCACATAGAAGCAACTCTGGCTGGAGCTTGTTGTAATCCAGCTGAAATGACATTTCCCATATAAACTTCTTGAATTTGTGTTGGGTCAATTCCACTTCTAGCTACAGCACCCTAATTTTAGAAATAATATAGTTTTATTATGAAAAAAAAAGGAACAGAATAATATATGATATTATGTTGTTATCAAGTAATGTACATAATATTGTATAATTATTACTATACTTAATATAACCATACTTTAACTGCTTGTGATCCTAATTGAGTTGCAGATAAAGATACAAAATTACTTCGGAATGACCCAATGGGTGTTCTTACAGCACTTAAAACCATAACTTCATTCTTTTTTTGAACTGTAGTAGTACTGAGATTTTTCTTGTAAAGGACATTATTACTAATTATTGTCCTTATTGTTATTGTCCCATTCCTTTGTATAAAATTCATTTTTAATTATTTTAGTTTTAAAAAAAAACAAAGCAACACAAAAAAATATTTTTATTTTGAAATTTTTTAACACGTGACTTTTGAATTTTGAATTTTTGAATTTTTCCCACTTGCCTGGGGGCAAAAAAAAAAGTCTAACATATTTGGACATGCATATTTCGTCGTAGCTCGTAGCATCAAAATTCTATAGCTCCGTCTTTCTCTTCAAAATTCTTCATTAGTTTTCTAAAAAAAAGGCTAGTATTTTTCAAAATTGATACAGTTTTTTAATCAAGTTCTTGTGTACAGCAAGTGATTCATTTAATTTGATTAATTTTTGACGAAATTTAGGAATATCTGTATAACATTTTACTACATACACATTTAGGTTGTTTGTTGAGTGTCCGTTTGATATATACATAAATACATACGTATAATATTATTATAGTACATCCTGGTACGTACATAAGGAGTGCATTTAAAAAAAAAGAAGGTATAATATATATATACAACAAGTGTAGTTATTTCTACCCATTTACCATTTACCTATAATAAAATATATATATCATCGTCATTTTATATATTAAGTGACCAACATAATAACAGGAATAATATTAAAAACAAAAAAGTACATTTAAAAGTATATTACACACATATATATATATATATATATATTATATCCAATCTCCTAATTTGGATTTTATATTTTGCCTTGAAATCAAAATACTAAAT